>LBNU01019781.1:2740-16582 GCA_014162995.1 Artemisia annua
GAAGGAGACAAAGTACTATTATATAACTCTCGCTTAAGACTATTTCCAGGAAAACTTAAATCTAGGTGGTATGGACCTTTCACTGTAAAGAGCTCTTCTAAAACCAGGGTCGTTGTGTTAGTTGATGATGAGGATAGGGAATTCACTGTGAATATACAACGAGTTAAACATTATCAAGAGAGTGGTAACGAAATGATCAATGAGGAAGACATAACCTTCAACGATGAAGTCATGTAATGTACGGTGACTTTGAGTCTAGCTACAAGACTCGTTAATAAAGAAAAGTGCTTCTTGGGAGGCAACCCATGCTTTGTGTTTGTTTGTTTGTTTATTTGATTTTATTTGTTTCCGAATGTAAGTTATATTTCTTGTTATTGATTCATGCTTCAAACTAAATTGTGAAAATGCTTTATTTTGTTTTTAACTTCGTCTTAACTACATTATAAAGAACGAATGAACATGAATCATAACAATGTAAATTAACATACATATTAGTATTTGTTTGAGTCAAATGCTTGTATCGAGTCATAATGAATAAGATCTAGTTTTTCCAGAATTTTTTCCGGAAACTTAACATGAGAATTCTGTCAGATCATTCTGACGGCGTCAGGAATAACACCTGACGGCGTTAGGTTAAAATTTTCTGCAATTTTTGAAAATTTGGTATTTCTTCCGGAAACCTAAAAAGTTTTGTTAATTCTTTAACTTATAATCTCCAAGAATTCTGCAAAATATTCATTCCACAAGCATTATATCCTATTATGTAGATTTTACCGCCGATTTTATGCGAGGTTAGCCTTTATCTTTTTCAGGTTAATAGGTTATTTTGGACAAGAAGACGTTTATTATTTTGGAAGGGAAGCTTTGAACGTTTGTCTTTCTTGGAAGAAGATCTAACCATGTTACCTCATTATCCACATCAAACGATTCAGGGGAGTACTTGATTTCATTCTTTCATTTTATTTACTTTTACATCTTCTATTTGAACATTGGGGACAATGTTCGGTTTAAGTGTAAGGGGGGTAAATGAAGGCACCATTGAGAATACACTTACGCTTGATGTTTTGCCTTGTTTGATAGTAAATTTGTAATAAAACCAAGAGAAATATTTGTTAGGGCAATTTTAGCGCCAATTTAATTTTTTTTTACAACATCTAGAAGTGAAACCTTGATCCTAATGAGCGTCTCATGGATAGGAAATTGTATGACTAGCACAAAAACCGTACCACTAAAAAATTTTCCACCCCAAATATGTGAGGTTCGCCCCTAGAATTGGTAGGAAAAGCACCCATCTTTGGTGCTATGATGTGAGTACCGGTAGTATTTAGATTCTAGAACTTGCGTTAGGACCATCTCAAATCCACAAGTGAGACTACATTCGTGTCGTTAAGATTTACTACATGATAAGAGGCATTAGGATTAACCCATTGTTTTACACCCGTATTTTTGTTATAATTACATTGACTTCATTGGTCAAGTAATTCTCCCACACCCTTTGCGTTGTATCCATTTTTGGTACACGATACCCCTAGTACACCCCTCCGAGCCTATCCTTTCGTTTCGACCTTTGAGCATCTTACTCAAAGTGAGAATTTGTTTACACCCCACTAAATGTACACCCAAATCGCCTTAGCCTACCTTGTATGCACCCACCTTTGGTGCATTATTGTGAAAACATTTGTTAAACCCTTAGTTAATTATCCGGTCAATTACATGGTTGCTAAGTTAAGTCATATCCTTGTACATATTGTTTTGGGACGATTGGGACTCATGGGTAAAGTACTAGTGTAATGAAGTAATGGGGAAGAACAACATTATTACCCCCATACGTGCTAAATATTTTAAAAGTACTCCAAGTTTTTCGATTATCTTAATTCGAGTCATTAGAATAGTGATTGTAAAGTTATGTAAAGATTCAAGTGTAAGGGGAATGCAAATCCCCTATGATGTATTATTTTGGATGGTAGGGCAAGAGTGTATGAAAAAAAAAATAAAAAAATCAAGAAAAATACAAAAAAATATGAAAAAGAAAGAAGAAAAACATACGGACTACCATCCCGTTTCCTTTTATGTTCCTTTTTAGTTTTTGTTATTTCATTTTTAGACTAAGATTGAGTCGAGTCTTGACTTAAGCAACGATGTAGAGTGCATGTATTTGATCATGATAATTAACTCGCCACCACTAAAATACCCTTTATTCCAACCAAACCGTGTTATCATATCCCTACACCTTACGTTACAACCCTTTATAAAGCCCTCTTTGATAGTTTATCTTAGGTGCTTACGCCTAGTGGAGGAGTAATTGATCCTTTCCCAAGCCTATGGTAATCTATTTGCTATGACAGGTAGTGAGTGTTATTTTCCGTTTCCATTTATGAGATATAAACTTTATGACATTTGAGAGATGTGAGAATCCAAACACTATTTGTGAGGTGCTAGTGTATGATTTCCGTGCTTGTTATGATTAGGGTCTAATAACTATTTGTTGTAATTACTTTTATATTCGTGTTAAATGACCCCTAACTCATATTTTGATTGGAATAAAAGCTCATTTGCTTGAGGACAAGCAAATCTCAAGTGTAAGGGTATTTGATGAGACGAAAAGTGTTACGCTTTTAGGGGGTCATTTAAGCCCTAATTCGTATAAATGTGATCAAATATTGCCCTAAATCGTTCCTTTTGTCATTTTAGGTACTTTTGAGAGGAATTCTGGAAAACATGCATATTCGGACGTTTTTGGAGCATAAAAGTGAAGAAAACGACAAAGTCTCAAAAGATGAAGATTTACAACCTGACGGCGTCAGAAGTCACAAGGTGACGCCGTCAGAAAGCCTTGACAAAAGAGTGGAAACCAATTATCAAATGACGGGCCAGAGGAAATTTTGGATTTAACACCTGACGCCGTCAGGTGTTAGGAAAAGTAGGCCGTCAGGAGTAAAGTTAAAGAGTGACGGCCCAGAAGGATTTATAAGGTGACGGCGTCAGAAGTGGATCTAGGCCATCCGAGAAACCTAATGGCGGCGAGCTGACGGCGTCAGCCCTTATAACCTGACGCCGTCAGAGTGTAAAATCTATATATAGTTTTCTAATTTTCATTCATTAGTGTGGAACTTTGTGGAGAACTTTTAGGGCAAACCCTAAAGACGAATTTTCTGTACTTTTTAGGGTTTCCAACCCTTGGAACCCTCATGCTTAATTAAAGATAAGTCTTCACTTTAATTCAATCAATATGTCTATGTGTTGGTTGATTATCTCTTTTGCTTGTCTTTTAATTAACATGTGTAGCTAAATTCTCTTGTGTTTGCTTAGATCTAATGAAACCTAACTATTAATTATTGGTTAATTGATGTGTTGTTGTTTGTTGGGATGATTGTTCCATCAATGTTAGGCTCAAGAAAACTGGCCAACCTCCTTTATGGTAACGTGCTTGAACGTCTTGGGAAACATGTAGCCAAGGCATACTAGGCTATTAAGGTAGTATTTAACGCATGAGCCACTGTTTACAATCCCTATGGTTGTGCCGTGCATGGCATAGGAGGAGATAAGAGCTCATAGAATTGGAGAGATATGTATGCCACTCCATGAGTTATTAGGAATACACCCTTCATCCACACAAGTAACATACATATCAATTAACCGGTAAAAGATAGTTAGGGAGTAATGAAGTCTAAGTAAACACAACTTTTCTCCATATAGTTTTCACAACCAAATAGTTTAGTTATTTTATTTTATTTGCAATTGTAGTTATTTTGGGTTAGTTGACTAGCAACTAATTCCGCCCACTCCTTCAAAACCGAGATTTTACTTGCTTTCCTAAAAATATAAAAATACAAAAAGAATCTTCCTTCACCCTTAGACCTATTAGAGTAGTTTTTCTGTCCTAACGAACACTATTCCCTGTGAGAGAACGATCAATCCCCCGTACTTATCACTATCCTACACTACATCGGTCAGGTACACTGCCTGGTGGGGTTGTAAGCCTCTTGAGATCCCTTGAGAGGTGAAACCTGTTGTAAGGTTACAAAACCACGCATCACTATCAACATGTAGAACATTCTCCATGGTTGTGGCAGATATTTGACGTTGAACTTCGATAGTCTGGTGAGTGATTGATTATCTGGAACATCGTATCCTAGATCAATGAAGTAATCCAGGATTTCAAGTTTGGTCAACATAGGATGAAACTCATTGGGTGTCGGTAACATAAGAACGGTTCGAAGAATGTCAAGATCTACTGTGTATTCCTGACGATCCAGCTTGACATAATATCGTCCAAGTTAGCCCGAGCAGTGTACCAGAACTGATGAATGTAGAAGATTGGTACTGATGTAGACTTAGTGAGCATTGGTTTGCAGGGATGAGCTAGCAGTATGTCCTTGACAATCTTGCATGTATCTTCTGGAATACTGAGTTTGTTGAGTCAATGCATGGATTGTTTTGGTCAATGATAACGTTGTAGTCTGCTGGGACAATTTCACCAAGTGTGAGTAGTGGTAGAGTTTGTTCTGGGACAGATTCATTATGTTGAGCCATTGTGTTCTGTAAATGTAAAGTCATGANGGAGCATAAAAGTGAAGAAAACGACAAAGTCTCAAAAGAAGCAGAAATTACAACCTGACGGCGTCAGAGTCACAAGGTGACGCCGTCAGCAAGCCTTGACAAAAGAGTGGAAACCAATTATCAAATAACGGGCCAGAAAGATTTTGGAAATTAACACCTGACGCCGTCAGGTGTTAGAAGTTGTAGGCCGTCAGGTTATGAGTTAAAGAGTGACAGCCCAGAGAGGAATAGAGAGTGACGGCGTCAGAAGTGGATCTAGGCCATCCGAGAAACCTAATGGCGGCGAGCTAACGGCGTCAGCCTCTATAACCTGACGCCAGTCAGAGTGTAAAATCTATATATAGTTTTCTATTTTTCATTCATTAAGTGTGGAACTTTGTGGAGAACTTTTGGCACCAAACCCTAGACGAATTTTCTATACTTTTTAGGGTTTCCAACCCTTGGAACCCTCATGCTTAATTAAAGATAAGTCTTCACTTTAATTCAATCAATATGTCTATGTGTTGGTTGATTATCTCTTTTGCTTGTCTTTTAATTAACATGTGTAGCTAAATTCTTCTTGTGTTTGCTTAGATCCAATGAAACCTAACTATTAATTATTGGTTAATTGATGTGTTGTTGTTTGTTGGGATGATTGTTCCATCAATATTAGGCTCAAGAAAACTGGCCAACCTCCTTTATGGTAACGTGCTTGAACGTCTTGGGAAACATGTAGCCAAGCATACTAGGCTATTAAGGTAGTATTAACACATGAGCCACTGTTTACAATCCCTATGGTTGTGCCGTGCATGGCATAGGAGGAGATAAGAGCTCATAGAATTGGAGAGATATGTATGCCACTCCATGAGTTATTAGGAATACACCCTTCATCCACATAAGTAACATACATATCAATTAACCGGTAAAAGATAGTTAGGGAGTAATGAAGTCTAAGTAAACACACTTTTCTCCGTATTGTTTTCACAACCACAATAGTTTAGATATTTTATTCTATTTGTAATTGTAGTTATCTTGGGTTAGTTGACTAGCAACTAATTCCGCCCACTCCTTCAAAACCGAGATTTTACTTGTTTTCCTAAAAATATAAAAATACAAAAAAAGAATCTTCCTTCACTCTTAGACCTATTAGAGTAATTTTTCTGTCCTAACGAACACTATTCCCTGTGAGAGAACGATCAATCCCCCGTACTTACCACTATCCTATACTACATCGGTCAGGTACACTGCCTGGTGGGGTTGTAAGCCTCTTGAGATCCCTTGAGAGGTAAAACCTGTTGTAAGGTCACAAAACCACGCATCACTATCAACATGTAGAACGTTCTCCATGGTTGTGGCAGATATTTGACGTTGAACTTCGATAGTCTGGTGAGTGATTGATTATCTGGAACATCGTATCCTAGATCAATGAAGTAATCCAGGATTTCAAGTTCGGTCAACATAGGATGAAACTCATTGGGTGTCGGTAACATAAGAACGGTTCGAAGAACGTCAAGATCTACTGTGTATTCCTGACGATCCAGCTTGACAGTGAATGAAATATCGTCCAAGTTAGCCCGAGCAGTGTACCAGAACTGATGAATGTAGAAGATTGGTACTGATGTAGACTTAGTGAGCATTGGTTTGCAGGGATGAGCTAGTAGTATGTCCTTGACAATCTAGCATGTATCTTCTGGAATACTGAGTTTGTTGAAGTCAATGCGTGGATTGTTTTGGTCAATGATAACGTTGTAGTCTGCTGGGACAATTTCACCAAGTGTGAGTAGTGGTAGAGTTTGTTCTGGGACAGATTCATTGTGTTGAGCCATTGTGTTCTGTAAATGTAAAGTCATGAAATCAAACATCCAGATTCGTTAGTCATTAGTCTTCATCCATGTTTGAAATTCAAAGACGTATAAGTTATATGTTGCATTTATGGTCCGGTTAATTAATATGTGATTAGTGACAGTATAATCAATAAACATGCATCTAATAAGACATAGCAGTTAAACATTTAAGGCACAAACGTCTAATAATAACATGTCCATCAATATTACACAAACACAAATTAATAAACCTTATTACAACACAAACATCATACACATTCATGAGGATTCATTCATTATACATGTTTTCGAAAAGTTACAATTCATGAGAATTCTCAAAAAATATGTTAACCATTATCTCGAAAATATGACAAACAATGTTCTCGATAACTATTACTAAGGAAGATCTCGATAACTTTTGTGCAAGAAAGATCTCGATAATTTCTATAAGAAAGATCTCGAAAACTTGATGAACAAAGGTTCTCGATAATTCTTAGCCAATTTTCTCGATAACATGGTCTCATATGTTCTCGAAAATTTTGAAAGATCTCCATAACTAAGGATCTCGAAAATCTTAAGATCTCGATAATTTTGTTGAGAGATTTCAAAAAATTTCAAAGGTTTCTCGATAACTATGGTTAAGGAGAGATCTCGAAAATTTTTCGAAAGATCTCGATAGAATTATCGAGAAAAGATCTCGAAAAAAAATTTTCTCAAAAAATTCTGATACAAGAATTTTCGAATTCTTTGTAGACATACGTTTTCAGTGAAATCTTTGAATCCTTGAATGAATACCTGTGTATTGAGTGTGAAACAACAATTAGAAACACATCAAATGCTCATCCAGAAGATTTCGAAAACTAACGAGCTCAAAAATTATCTAGAACATTTATAACGAGAGATCAAGTAGAAATTCCCATGGAATACATCAATTAACACATACATGAACACGTATTAACAGTTTAATTAGGCCCTAAATCACAAATATGAAAACGCCCAAATCACACATAAACCCTAACTTTCTAAAAGCATGCTAACGAGACAAATAATGCAATTAACGAGCATAATCATGTAAGAAACTCACTAACAAACATATCCCACCACAGAAATTACACAATACAACACTCAATCAAGTAAGCCTAATTCGTTCCTAAACCCTAATTTTCGAAATCCATACTAACGTGTTAGTTGTAGTGATTAAACGTTTTAGGCATGATTAGAAGACATATAAGATCAAAAGCCCTATGATTTCATAACCACAAAACACGTAATTCACATACATTCAAAAATTTTCGAGACCCTAGATCTAGAAACAGAAATTGTGAAAAATCTAGCCATCAAAAACGTAATTCGTTGAAAAACCATGTTTTTGATCATGCCAAAGATTATGTAAACACTTACAGTTTGAAGATTTTGAGCACGGATTTGTGTTTCGAATTTTGGCCGTATGATTTGAATGAGAGTGTTTGTTTTGTGTTTTATGAAAGTAATAAGTGACGGGGGTGTTTGTTTTTTTGTTATTATTTTGAAAAGTTTGATCTTTTGGCAATATTAGTCCCTTAACTACAAAACAATCATTTTAATGGTCCAAATCTTTAATAAATAACTATTTAATGTAACGACCGTTAATGGCAAAGACATACTAAGCTAAAAGGAAATGATACGAGGGATAACCTGTGACGTTCCACCAATATAACAAGATAACATCATAACTTTTTGAAATATGCAAGTACACATGTTTGAACAAGATTTTTGAATATTTGAAGAACATTTTCTCCCCCTCAACACTTGGTATGAAAATTGAGAAATTTTTGATAAACCGAAGTGTTGATGAAGGTAGTGTACATGCATTTGACAAACGAGAGAAAAGAAAGAAAATCAATAGAAATAAAACTTAAAAAATGTAAAATCTTTTTGGTATTTTTAAAGATTTTTTGATTTTGTATTTTTGTTTTTGTTAAATATATACAAAAATGGTTTTGGTATTTGACTCATTTAATTGTTTTCAAGAAAAGATTTTAGATCATCTGGAGTCAAACACCGCATACCAATCCGGTGGACTAGTTCAGCGAACCTTGAGGGAGCTAAAGGTTTTGTGAACAAATCTGCCAGTTGGTATTCAGTACCCACGAAATATAACTCTATTGTACCCTTTTCAACATGCTCCTTGATGAAGTGATAACGGAGATCAATGTGCTTAGACTTTGAATGCAGAACCGTGTTGCACGAGATTGCTATTGCACTTTTCGAGTCACAATACATCGGAATCTTGTTGAATAAGTAACCATAGTCCATTAGCTGTGTACGCATCCAAATAACTTGTGCACAACAGGCAGACATGCAACGTATTCAGCTTCTGTTGACGAAAGTGAGGTTCAATCCTGCTTCTTTGATTGCCAAGACACGAGTTTATCTCCAAGAAACTGCAAACCACCAGAAGTAGTTTTGCGTGTATCCATACACCCTGCATGATCAGCGTCTGAAAAAGCTATTAGTTCAAAACCGGAATCCTTCGGATACCAGATCCCCAAGTGAATG
This sequence comes from Artemisia annua, assembly GCA_014162995.1. Classification (NCBI taxonomy): domain Eukaryota; kingdom Viridiplantae; phylum Streptophyta; class Magnoliopsida; order Asterales; family Asteraceae; genus Artemisia; species Artemisia annua. The sequence continues at coordinate 11,641 of LBNU01019781.1, forward strand.
GTTCCCTTTACGTATCGAAGGATTCTCTTAGCCTCATTGAGGTGACGTTCAGTAGGACTGGACTGATATCGAGAGCACATAAATACAGCAAATACAATATCCGGTCTACTAGCTGTGAGATACATGAGTGACCCAATAATACTACGGTATTTTGTAGGGTCAACTGGTTTCCCATTTGGATCCGCATCTAACTTAGTTGTGTTGGCCATAGGAGTATTGTAAGTATCACAACTGGTCATTCCGTGTTTCTTAATTATCTCAAGAGCGTATTTGGACTGATTAAGGAAAATTCCATGGGGTGACTGATGAACTTGTAGTCCTAAGAAGAACCTAAGTTCACCTATCATTGACATTTCAAAATTTTGTTTCATTAATCTGGCAAAAGCGTTTGAGTACTTTTTGTTTGTAGAACCAAAAATAATGTCATCGACATATATTTGCACAATTAAAACATCTTCCCCGTGTTTTTGAATAAACAAAGTTGGATCTAGTAAACCTTTAGTGAAAGAATTAGCAAGCAAGAAAGCAGTAAGTTTATCATACCACGCCCTGAGGGCTTGTTTGAGACCATAGAGAGCCTTCCTAAGTCGGTAGACATGATTTGGGTGCTCTGGGTCGACAGATCCCTCTGGCTGACTAACGTATACCTCCTCACGTAATTGACCGTTCAGAAATGCAGTTTTCACATCCATTTGATAAACGACCATGTTTTTGTGAGCAGCGTATGCTAAAAATATTTGAACAGCTTCAAGTCTAGCCACTGGTGTGAAAGATTCCTCAAAGTCAATTCCTTCCTCCTGAGTATATCCTTTAGCTACCAAACATGATTTGTTACGAATAACGTTGCCTTCTGCGTCCAACTTGTTTTTCCAAATCCATTTTAGCCCAATGACATAAACCCCATCCGGTCGTTCAACTAATTCCCAAACTTCAAGACGTTTGAATTAGTTGAATTCCTCTTGCATTGATTCAATCCAGTTGTCGTAAGTGAGAGCTTGTTTGATGTTTTTAGGTTCTTCATGACAAGCGGTTAGAGCATAAATGCAATGTTCGGCATCGGAGTTTTTTTTCTGTCTAGTCATAACTGGAGCCATTGGATGACCAATAATGTTGACAATTGGATGATCACGAGTCCAATAATGTGTTGAAGGGTGAGGGTTATGAAACTGCTGCATATTAGTTGGTTCCAAGTTGCGTGTTGACGACTCAGCAATATCTGAAAGGTTCGGAAGTTGGAGCAAACGGATTGAAGAACGCATTTGGATCATAATTTGCAGGTTCGGGTACTTGTTGTTGGTTCAGATCTTCAGTCGGGTTGTCGGTGTTGGAAGCGGTTTGTTCTTCTATTGTTGGTGATTCAGTCGGGGGTGCATCGGGTGTTACTATTGTTGTTGTAGTAACCGTTGTATCAGGTACTTGAATATTATCAGGTTGAGCAGCGGAACTAGTGGATACATCTGGTGCACGTGTCTCAAATGAATCATCGAACAAAGGAGAAAACAATGTTTCCAATTCTCGACGAGTTAGTGACAACGGTTCAGCTGAAGAATCTGGAAAGTTTAGACGGTTGGTTGCGGGTCCTAAGCTGTTTTGCTCAGAAGCCATTTCTGTGAGCTCATCGAAATTAGCATGAATAGTCTCCTGAATCTCTCTAGTACGACGGTTGTAGATTCGAAATCCTTTTGAGTTTTCACAATATCCAATGAAGATACCGACGTCAGCCTTTGCTTTAAGTTTTCCAAGATCATCACGATCATTATTTGGATAGCATAGAGAACCAAATACATGAAAGTGTTGTATGTTAGGCTTTCGTTTGTGAACAATTTCATACGGTGTGACATTATGACGTTTATTGATCATACAACGATTTTGGGTGTAACATGCAGTTGAGACGGCTTCTGCCCAAAGATAATCTGGTAATTGAGCATTAATGAGCATCGTTCGTGCGGCTTCCACTAACGTTCTATTGCGTCTTTCGACCACTCCATTTTGTTCGGGAGTCCGTGCAATTGATGTTTGATGTTCAATTCCAAGTTTCTCAAAGTAATCACGAAGAGTTTGGTTCTTGAATTCGGTTCCATTGTCTGTTCTTACGATTCTGACTGTGTTGCGAAGTTGAACCTGAATTTTCGTGAGAAAGGTGATTATCATCGATGGAGCTTGATCTTTGCTACGAAGAAAGTAGACCCAAGTCCATTTGGAGAAGTCATCGACTATCACAAGAATGTATCGTTTCCCATTGATCGTTTGTACTCGCATTGGGCCACATAAATCCATATGAAGAAGTTGAAGAACATGATCGGTACTTGGTTCTGGTTTTGAACTTAGATGTGCACGTTTGCTCTTTCCTTGTTCACAAGCGGGACATAAGTGATCTTTTGCATATCTGAACCTAGGAAGACCGTCAACTAATTTATGGCGAGCAAGATCAGTCATAGTTTTGAAGTTGAGATGAGACATGCGTTGGTGCCATAACCAGGATTTTGTCGATTCAGCCTTTGAAAGTACACAAATGGGAGAGGAAGCGGTCATGTCGGACATTGAAATTGTATAAAGACTGTTTCCACGTGTGCCGAACATCAGATCATTTCCTTGTAGATCACGAACAAAGCATGTTTTCTCGTTGAATGCAACTTCCAGATCACCATCACAAAATTGACCGACTGAAAATAGATTGTGACCGAGGCCTTCAACATAATAAACACGACTAATTTCGATATTCCCACTGACATAGTCCCCATACCCCATAATTGCAGCGAAATGATCATTCCCGAATCTGACAGTACCAATGAACTTTGAGACAAAGTTTCTTAACAGTTTGAGATTGCCTGTCATGTGTCGAGAGCATCCGCTATCAACAATCCAGAGAACAATTTGCACCACCTGCATCACATAAAAGAGACGACGATGGTACAATGGTAAGGGTGGAACCCGAAGAAGTTGTGGGTTCCATTGGGTTAGAAGCACACATATTAACAATTTTAGGAATCCATTTAAAGTTATGTGTTCTTTATAACCAACATTGCCAATTCCAACTAGATTTAGCCTTTTTCTTAGTGAATTCACTAAGTGATGGCATGTTCCTAGAATTATTGTTCGCAACTACTGGGTGGACTACATCATTCTTAGAAACTACACAAGGCATAAGTCCTAGCACAGATTTTGAAGCATTAGTGGGCCTAGATTTCCTGCCTGATGTACGTTTCTTAAAACGAGATAAAAGAGAATTCGCAACACATTTAGAATGATCACCATATAACATACTCTTACGACAAAACACACATGAAGCATTAACATTCAAAGCATTTAAAGGTTCATCATTCGTTACACAAGGATTAGGATTACAATTTTCCAAATCAGAATCTAAATCTAGTGCAAGATGAGTATTATTCAAAGTCCTAGGGTGTTCTTCTACTTCAGAGGCTTCTAGTGTCTCTCTTCTACGTTGCAAAATCCTATTCTTCCTTTTCATACGTTTACGCTTGGATCTGCTAACGCTAGGAGTGGCAACTATTCCTGTAGAAGTGGAAGGATCCATATTAGACTTATGAGTGTGTTGTTCTACGAACCGGAATCCTTCGGATACCAGATCCCCAAGTGAATGGTTCCCTTTACGTATCGAAGGATTCTCTTAGCCTCATTGAGGTGACGTTCAGTAGGACTGGACTGATATCGAGAGCACATAAATACAGCAAATACAATATTCGTTCTACTAGCTGTGAGATACCTGAGTGACCCAATAATACTACGGTATTTTGTAGGGTCAACTGGTTTCCCATTTGGATCCGCATCTAACTTAGTTGTGTTGGCCATAGGAGTATTGTAAGTATCACAACTGGTCATTCCGTGTTTCTTAATTATCTCAAGAGCGTATTTGGACTGATTAAGGAAAATTTCACGGGGTGACTGATGAACTTGTAGTCCTAAGAAGAACCTAAGTTCTCCTATCATTGACATTTCAAAATTTTGTTTCATTAATCTGGCAAAAGCGTTTGAGTACTTTTTGTTTGTAGAACCAAAAATAATGTCATCGACATATATTTGCACAATTAAAACATCTTCCCCGTGTTTTTGAATAAACAAAGTTGGATCTAGTAAACCTTTAGTGAAAGAATTAGCAAGCAAGAAAGCAGTAAGTTTATCATACCACGCCCTGGGGGCTTGTTTGAGACCATAGAGAGCCTTCCTAAGTCGGTAGACATGATTTGGGTGCTCTGGGTCGACAAATCCATCTGGCTGACTAACGTATACCTCCTCACGTAATTGACCGTTCAGAAATGCAGTTTTCACATCCATTTGATAAACGACCATGTTTTTGTGAGCAGCGTATGCTAAAAATATTCGAACAGCTTCAAGTCTAGCCACTGGTGTGAAAGATTCCTCAAAGTCAATTCCTTCCTCCTGAGTATATCCTTTAGCTACCAAACGTGATTTGTTACGAATAATGTTGCCTTCTGCGTCCAACTTGTTTTTCCAAATCCATTTTAGCCCAATGACATAAACCCCATCCGGTCGTTCAACTAATTCCCAAACTTCAAGACGTTTGAATTAGTTGAATTCCTCTTGCATTGATTCAATCCAGTTGTCGTAAGTGAGAGCTTGTTTGATGTTTTTAGGTTCTTCATGACAAGCGGTTAGAGCATAAATGCAATGTTCGGCATCGGAGTGAAGTTTCTGTCTAGTCATAACTGGAGCCGTTGAATGACCAATAATGTTGACAATTGGATGATCACGAGTCCAATGATGTGTTGAAGGGTGAGGGTTATGAAACTGCTGCATATTAGTTGGTTCCAAGTTGCGCGTTGACGACTCAGCAATATCTGAAAGGTTCGGAGTTGGAGCAAACGGATTGAAGAACGCATTTGGATCATAATTTGCAGGTTCGGGTACTTGTTGTTGGTTCAGATCTTCAGTTGGGTTTTCGGTGTTGGAAGCGGTTTGT
>LBNU01019782.1:22483-35074 GCA_014162995.1 Artemisia annua
ACAGTGGCTTGCTATTTATAGCCAACCAAGACTGCAGTCTGGCGGATCCGGCGAAACCAAAACTAGGGTTCCGCCCTTGTACCCAAAGGGTTCCGCCAGGTCTGACAGTCAAAGCTCAAGAAATCTTTCCATATCTTTGTCAAGTCAAATCAAGATCCTTCAAGGTCAACTTGTAAGATATGTTGAGTGTAAATCTATCTAAGGAATGCATGAAATCTTACTAAGTCAAATTGACAAGACATGTATGATGCAATGCATGATGTAAGTATATATTTCTAAATATAGACTTTTGCTAACATGAAAGTAAATATGTAAATGTATTTTTGTAGCAACTTTGAACCATGTTCATATGATATATTAAGTGATTGAGTTATCAAAAAGAGTTTGAAGACTTATAACTCAATTAGACACATTACTTAGTAAAACTTACTAAATATGTTTTGACACTTAACATGCTATCAACATTATAAGATTAATAATGAATCATATAGCAAATGTAATGTTTACTTAGAAATAGAGTTTCTATAAGTGAGACTTATACTATAGTTATATGTTGCTAGAAAATAAAGTTTATACTTTGTCGTTAACAAAACATTTAGCAAAGATTGTAAAATATAAATAACGATTTCCAGACGATATTTGTATTAACAAATTATTCTATATTCTAAACCCCAGTAAGTGGAGTGTTCACAGTACGGAAACCAAGATGTGTTATTACATTGTCATTAAGGCATTACATGTGGGTAGAATTAACTCAGTACAAAATGTTTACTGTACATCGTACATAGGTTGCAAAAATGTAATGGAGCAAGGTACAAACGGAAACTATTCATCCGTTCCGTAGGAAAACTGTTCCAAGCACTGTTCATCGCTTAATCACCCCGTTTCGTCAACTGTTCACCTCCGTAATTGCAATGTAATTACCTACACCTCCTAACTCTTATCTCCTTTTGGTCTTAAAAAAAGGCCTATTCCTCCATTTTTCCATCCACCAGAAACTTCCACCATTGCTTTTTTCCTTGATCTCATCTACCACACACTATCTGCCAACAAGAAACAAAAAAGTACAAAACGAATCTTTGTCTTACACAGGTATATGCATATCATGTTTTGTTTGATTCCATTTCTCCTTTGTATGTATTCAGCCTGATATACCTTTTTCCCTTCTCTTTTTTTTTTGTCTGTTTTGTTTGATTCCATTTTTTCTTTGTATATATTCACCCTGGCATACCTTCTTCCTTCTCTTTTTTGTTGTCTCAACTTTGCCTCATGCAGATATTCCATCAGAAACCCTTTCATCCTCTCCAGCTTTGTACCTACAGGTAACAAACACATTATTAAAAACTAAAATCCTACACCATCAGTTTCCTTTTTTTTTTAGTTTTCATTTATTGTTACTAACTTATTTTACTATGGTTACATGCAAAAAAAATTATGAATTACTAATTTATTTTACTATGCTTCCATCCATAAAAACTTTTTCTCCATACTACTTTATGCATATACATCTATTACGTATGCTGCTCTATAGACTAGATGCTTTATGTCTATGTCGTGCTTCATATAAACTTTCATACATTAGTGTAATAATGCCTAGGAGGTTATTAAGAACTCAATTCACAGACTTTACCAACAATTATATGTCCAATATTACTCATAATGAAGGGTTACAAAACCAATCAGTTATTGATACTCAAAATAGCTTAGCATCTAATGGAAATACAATACCTTACAATACTTTTCCAACAAATGAGAATGTCGCGTCACATTTGTCATCAAACGCTTTCAAAAACCGGGCTGTCATTTCACCAACTTCCCTGCCTGTGCATCCCATCAACGAAACCAACCCTATGTTACAACTACATGGAGAAGCATCGCGTTTATCTACCCCATACGGAAACAACAAAAATTATCACCGTGTACTACCAAGAATCAGTCCAGACAATTGGAATTTAGGAAATCAGCATAAGAAACCTAAGGTTCTGGAATACCTGACATTGCGCTGGAGACTGACAAAAAGTTTCAAGGTAAACTTATTACAAATTTATTACTACATAATTTAATTGTAAACAAACTAGCACAAATCAATAACAAAGTTCATAAATGGATGCCTATTCTATGCAGGTGCATCGGCACTATCTAATCGACGTAAGCGTAAAACAGGAACGATGTATAAAAGCGGATTTGAAGATCACAAGAGGCATAAAGGTTATTTAAATAATTTGTTCCGTTTTTTGCTAACTACGGGCCAATCATGCTAACCATCATTTTGTTAACTTTTTGTAGATGCTCAAACTAAATATCCTCATGATATACTACCTTTTGGTGCCTCTACACACTTACAAAGTGAGTATACCATCTATTAAAAAAAATGTGGTCTCATTAAATGTGCATTAACTGACATGAAGGAAAAAAACCCTAGAATACTAATAAATGCATGTTCTTTAATTAAAGCTGGTCATTAAATGCACACTACATTACTATGAAACAACTTTGACCTACTATCCTTCATGTTAACTGATCTTTTTATATAGGTTGTTCATACATGAAAGGGAATGCAATACCATTTCAGAACGCGCAATTCAGCAGTATTTCCTCCTCCATTTCTAAAATTGGAGAAACTTCTCAATACCATACAACTATGCCTATAGATGCTCAGTCGATACAAACAAATGATAGAGCGACAGAAATATTTGCATGTGTCTCTCAAAATGGTGCACCGAGTAGTTGTCATTCGTTGCCAGAATCTCATGGTCAGTAAATACAAACAATATACTATAATCAAATACTTAAGAAATCTTAATAGTTTGACTAAAATATGAAACTGTTAGATCAACATTCTTCATGATACAAATTACTTTTCTACAGCCTCTTTCAATAACAAAGGGAAAGGAATACTATTTGAAAGTACCTCTGTTGATTCAGACCAAGTAGAACCAGAAATGATTCAAGCCGGCCCTTCCAAACCCCATTCCGAGGTGGACCAAGCCAGCCCTTCCGATCCCTATCCCGTGAGCCAGCCTTCGTACAATGCTTCAACTACAACATATACTCAAGGTAACAAATAAAAATAAGAATGTTAGAATTCTACCTTAATTATCCTTTTTTTCCTATTTTTTTTTTCTTTTTTTCATTTTTTTTGTTCTTTCTTCTGTAAAAAAAGGTAATATTGCGTTTACATTTTCCAATTGCAGATGTTTCGCATTTATACATTGACATTGGAGATGCTCAATATGCATGCGAGTATTGCGGTGCAGCATTCTGGTACTCAGAAAGGCTGAAGGGATCTTCTCACTGGACTAAGCTAAAGTACAGTAAATGCTGCGCAGGTGGCCAGGTTTTTCTAGAAAAGGAGTTAGAACCGCCAATGTATTTCAAATAAGTATTCAAAGACAAACATTTTTTGGATAACATTCGGGCATACAATCAAACGTTTAGCATGACATCATTTGGTGCTGAAATAGATGACTCGGTTAATAATGGAAGGGGCCCATACGTTTTCAAAATTTCAGGTGAATATCACCATTGGATTGGAATGATATGCCCAACGAATATAAATGAACCTAAGTTTATGCAGCTTTATATTTACGATACAAACAATGAAGTTGCTAACAGAATGAAACCTTTTGGGGGCAAAGATCGCAGTGGGCTAAAACCTCAAATAGTACAAGATTTGATACAAATTCTTGATGACCACAATGAGTTGGTGCAAGTGTTCAGAACCGCAAGAGAGAAAATCAATGAAGGAAATGTAACTGAATTCAAAATTCAGTTATACAATGTAGTTGGTACTCGAGAATATCAACTTCCTTCTTCAGGCACTCTTGGGGCAATAGTCTTTGAAAGTAGTGCCAATAGTCAAACAGACTATGATGTCATTATAGAGTATAAAGACAGAGGGCCTCAACGAATTAACAAGCTTCATAGCTCATACATGTCTCTCCAATATCCGCTCCTCTTTGTGTATGGCCAACCCGGTTTTAACACAAAGATGACGCTGAAAGAAATGGCTGGAAAAAGGAAGAGAAAAAAAAAACTATCCATGAATATGTATTACAAATACCAGTTACACGAAAGATTTGGCCAGTATGGCCTTATCTTTAGAGCTGGTCGTTTATTTCAACAATATGTCGTGTCTGTCTATTGCACACTCGAACAAGACCGTCGAGATTTTGTTAGAGCAAATCAAAATAAACTCATAACTGAATGCCTGTCAGGCATATGTGATGCGATTTCACAAGGAGACCACTTGGGTCGTGACATAGGCCAGAAAATTATTCTTCCTTCAAGTTTCACTGGAGGTCCAAGGTACATGTATAGTCATTACCTTGATGCCCTCGCTATTTGCAGAGTCTTGGGTAATCTACAGTATTTTATTACATTCACATGTAATGTCAATTGGCCAGAAATTAAACGACGCATGAGAAGATACCCCGGGCTCACTCCATCAGACAGGCCTGATGTTGTGTGCCGTGTTTTCCAAGAGAAGGTCAACGATTTTATTAAGGTGCTTAAAGAAGGGCACATTTTTGGCCGTTGTACTAGAGGTATGTCACTAAAAAACCTAGAATAACACATACAATATTCACTATTATACTAACTAATATTCATTCTATGATATTTTTCTTGACAGTTCTATACCATTGAATTTCAAAAGCGTGGTCTTCCGCATTGTCACACATTGCTTTGGATAGATTCATAAGATAAAATCAGAAGTCCAGAACAAGTGGACAGGTTCATTTCGGCAGAGTTACCTGACAAAACATCTGACCCTGAAGCATACAGAGTGGTTGCAGACATGATGATGCACGGGCCATGTGGAAATGCAAAACCAAATGCAACATGTATGCAAGAAGGTTCATGCAGTAAGAATTTCCCAAAAAAGTATAATGAGAATACTTACTTTGATCAAGATGGCCACATATTTTATCGCAGGCGAAGAACACCAGCTTATGTCCCAAAAGGTGAGCTAAGATTAGACAACACCTACGTTGTGCCATACAACAGGTTGCTTTGTCTCATGTTCCATGCTCATATCAACATTGAGTAATGTGGTTGGAGTATGTTGATAAAATACTTATTCAAATATATTTCTAAGAGCACAGATCGAATTGATGCACATATTATTAAACCAATTGGTGATCCAGGCCCTTCATCATCTGCTCCTAGAATAAAGGTAGATGAAATAAAAAAATTTATTGATGGCCGTTTTCTCTGCCCACATGAATCGTGCTGGAGGATATTTGATTTTCCTATCCATTATAGAGAACCAGCTGTTCAAATCCTTGCAGTTCACTTAAAAGACATGCAGCAAATCACGTTTGGTGAAAAAGAGCCTCTAAGGCGCATTGTGACAGACGATGGAAGAAAGTTAACCACACTTACACAATGGTTTGCGTATAATGCAGAATTTACAGACGGCCAAGACCTTACATATTTAGACTTCTCATCTAAATATGCTTGGCATGACGACACAAAGACATGGAAGCGTAGAAAAATTAAAACCAGATATTCTGTTGGTAGATTGGTCTATGTACATCCAGCTGCAGGAGAATTATTCTATTTTCGAATGTTGCTTTCACACCAAAAGGGCTGCAGGTCAGTTATTGATGTACGCACTGTTAATAACCGTGTACTACCAACATATAGAGCCGCATGTCAAGCTATGGGTCTCCTTGACGATGATCGAGAATGGGATATAGCAATTGATGAAGCAACAACAACAGCATCAGCTGCACGGTTACGCACGCTGTTTTCTCACATTTTAATCTATTGTGAAGTAGCGGACCCTGTACAACTCTGGGAAAGGCATTGGCGATGCATGGCAGACGATATTTCCAGGAAAGCTTCTCAAACAAGCGGTGTTAGAAATTTACATGTCAATGATTTAGAAGCAAAGAGTTTTATTATGTACGAAATAGAGCTCATCCTCAACAGATGTTCAAGGTCACTCAAAGAATTTGGTTCTCATCACCTCCAGATGATCTGTTACACAAGTTGCATAACAGGCTCTTAATGAAAGAAAAGAATTATAATCGTGAAGAGTTAAGAGAAGAAGCTGCAAGATCAGTTGTCAAATTGAACATAGAACAAACTCACAAAGGCATATTTACCACCTTATTGTGAATGCATGCAACCACAAAGAGCAACAATTGGTCTTCGTTTATGGACATGGCGGAACAGGGAAGACTTTTTTGTGGAAGACGATTATCAATACACTACGTTCAGAAGGCAAAATTGTTTTGGCAGTTCCATCTTCAGGTGTAGCCTCTTTGCTTCTACCATCTGGTCGTACCGCACATTCCAGGTTTAAAATACCTCTTGAGCTCAACGATCAATCAATATGTGCCATTAAAAAGAATACATTGATCGCAAAATTACTTATTGAAACCGACCTTATAATATGGGATGAGGCACCGATGAATGATCGTCGATGCTTTGAAGCACTTGATAGAACTCTTAGAGATATCTTAACAAATCCTGACATCCCATTTGGTGGCAAACCAATCATGTTAGGCGGTGACTTCAGGCAGACTCTTCCAGTCAAAAAGAAGGCTTCAAAAGCAGAATTAATAGCATCCTCTATCGCTAAATCATATTTGTGGCGCCACTTCAAAGTCTTCAAGCTTAAAGAAAACATGAGACTGCTTCAGCCAGGTCTAAATGATGACCAAAGAAAAGTGATGCATGATTTCTCTGCATGGTTACTTCGCGTAGGAGATGGTGAAATCGGAGAACCAAACGAAGAAAATAGAAGTGAGGCTGCCTGGATAAACATACCTCCAGAGTACCAAATACCAGATGATGAAAATGGAGTAGAAGCACTTATTGATTTCATCTATGATCAACAGACATTGCAAAACCCTACTGCAGAAGTGTTGCAGCAAAAAACTATTGTGTGCCCGAAGAATGAAACAATAGATGAAATAAATGAAAAGATATTATCAAAAGTCGAAGGCGAAAGTGTCGTGTACATAAGTACAGATGAAGCAATTCCATTAGGGAGAGATGGTGGTGCAACAGAGATGATGTATCCACCAGAATACCTAAACACTTTTAGGTTTCCGGGTCTACCACCAAACACACTTGAGCTCAAAATCAGAAGTCCAATCATGTTGCTAAGGAATGTTAATATGGGAAGTGGGCTTTGCAACGGTACAAGAATGATTGTGAAAAACCTTATGTCAAAATTGATAGAAGCAGAAATTATTATAGGGACAAGAATTGGCGAAAAAGTGTATATTCCAAGAATCCCTTTAACCCACAAAGACCCAAACTACCCTTTCATTTTTAAACGGAAACAATTTCCAGTCAAGCTTTGTTATGCTATGACAATCAACAAAAGCCAAGGGCAATCTCTCAACTGAATTGCAATCTACTTACCGCAACCTGTTTTTGGGCATGGGCAATTATATGTCGCGCTATCACGTGCAACATTACCAAATGGTTTAAAAATCCTTTTGAAATCTGATGGTGATCAGCCAACAAATATAACAAAGAATATAGTGTATAGAGATTTTTTGGCACAAATTTGCAACACAGAGGTTACTCCTAATAGAATTCAATAAGACAATTCGCTTATACGCATGCTCTTACGTCTAATGTTTTAACTATTTTCATATTTGCATTTAGGATGCATTGCCTTAACAAATATATTTGCATTTAAGATGCATTGCATTAACCGTATTACCATATTTGGGACTAATATTTTTTATCTAAATACCATCAAATAAGATAACAATATTTCTTTTTTCTTTATTTCTTTATATGCACAGGATGGCAGAATCTATGATGAAGCGAAAAGTGTACCGCTTTTAAGGGGTCATTTAAGCCCTAATCCGTAATTATTTGATCAAATATTGCCCTAAATCGTTCCTTTTGTCATTTTAGGTACTTTGGAGAAGAAATCTGGAAAAGAAGCTATTTTGGACGTTTTTAGATCATAAAAGTGAAGAAAACGACAAAGTCTCAAAATATGCAGGAAACAGTACCTGACGACGTCACGTTCTGATGTGTGACGGTGTCACGCTTTGACAAAGAGATGGATACGAATTTTACATGAGACGCCCCAGAGAATTTTTGTGACGGCGTCACGCTTTGTGACGCCTAGGCCGTCACGTTATGTGGTAAAGGGAGACGGCCTGGAAGAATTATAAGGGGACGGCGTCAGAAGTGGATCTGAGCAATCCGAATTATAGTTTGGCGGCGAGGTGACGGCGTCACGCACTAGAACGTGACGCTGTCAGCTTGTAAAATATATATATACTTTTCTAATTTTTATTCATTAGTGTGCAACTTTTGGGAAAAACCCTAGCTCGTATTCTACAGTATTTTTAAGGGTTTTTCACCCTTGAAACTTTGATGTTTAATTAAAGATAAGTCTTCTTTCAAATCAATCAATATGTCTATGTGTTGTTTGATTATATCTTACGCTTGTCTTTCAATTAACATGCTAGGCTAGGTTTTCATTGTGTTTGCTTAGATCTAATGAAACCTAGCTATTGATTATATGTTGTTGGTTTGCTTGTGATTATTGTGGTTGGGTGAAGTTGATGTTAGGCTTAAGAAAACTGGCTAACCTCTTATACGGTAACTTGCTTGAACGTCTTAAGAAACATGAATCGGATGTGTACTACGATTATTTGGTTGTATTTAATGCATGAGCGAATTCTAATGATCCCATGTTAGGAGCTTATATCGGCTCGACATAGGAGTGAAGTAAGAGCTAGAGTTAGGGAAGATCGTACACGGCCCTACGAATGGTTTAAAGGAATACAACCCGTCATCCACATAATCACAACAAACCAATTAACATATAAAAGATAGATAGGGAGTAAGGAAATCTAAGTAAACACATATTTCTCATTTATAAGTTTCACAACCAATTTAATTTTCTTGTTATTTAATTTTATTTGCAAAAGTAGATATTTGGGTTAGTTGGCTAGCAACTAATTCCGCCCACTCCTTCTAAAACCGAGATTTTTACTTGCTTTCATAAAACAAAAAAATACAAAAAGAATCATCCCTCAACCCTTAGACCTAATTAGAGTAGCTTTCAAGCCTAACGACACTATTCCCCGAGAGAACGATCAATCCCCTGGTACTTGCCACTTCACTATACTACATCGGTCAGGTACACTGCCTGGTGGGGGTTGTAAGCTTCTCAAGATCCCTTGAGAGGTAAAACATAAGTGCAAAGGTTGCAAAACCCACGCATCAAGTTTTTGGCGCCGCTGCCGGGGAATAGTTATTGTTTAGGTTGAAAATTTTATTTTTACTTAGGTCTACTCATTAGAATCCTTTCTAGTGAGATTTTTATTTTTATAGGTTTTCTTTAGTCTATCTTATTCTTCGTGTTTTTGTTCGTAATCATTACCATCCGACATCATGGAAGGTGGTAATATCTTTGATCCCATCAACCCACCTTAACCAAACCAACCTCCTAGAGCCTGTACTTTAGGAGAATACTCCCGTCCTAGCCATCAAGGTTACCGAAACACCATTGAGCTCACCCAAGGAGCCAATGTGTCTCCCTTGCGATCCGACACCATCCGGTTGGTGCAAAGCGGATGTGCATTCCATGGACTTCGTTCCGAAGATCCAAATCAACATCTCAAGGATTTCCTCAAAATCGTAGATTCCATAGACCTTGATGTTGCAACTCGAGAGACGACCCGATTGCGTCTCTTCCAATTCTCTCTACGGGACCAAGCTAGTCAATGGCTTGAGCGACTTCCCGCAGGATCCATCACCTCTTGGGATGATCTCACAACTCGTTTCCTTGCTCAATTTTTCCCACCGGGGAGAACTACCAAGCTAAGGAATGATATCTTGGCGTTCCAACAACGCCAAGGCGAAACCCTCTACGAGGCATGGACTCGATTCAAGGACTTACTCCAAAAAGTCCCTCACCATGGCATAGACCTTTGGCTCCAAGTCCAAATTTTCTATGACCATATCAATATCCCCACGAGGCAAACCATTGACCAAGCGGCCGGTGGCAAGCTACGTGATCTAAGTGCGGAACAATCATGGGAACTCCTAGAAGATCTTGCTCTCTATGACAACGAAAGTTGGAATGATCCCCGTGATTTGAATAAAATGGTCAAGGCAATATCTTTGCCTTCGAATAATTCAAGCACTTCCGACCGTAGGATCATGGAACTTGAGGACCAAGTCAAGTATCTAATTAAATCCTACGAGGCTCCTAAACCTTCAAGCCAAGTGAATAAAATCACTTTCTCATGCAGATTATGCAATGGTCCTCACGACACTCATAACTGCATTGAACTCCCCAAAGAAGCCTTCAAGGAATTCGCCTCTTCGTATATCAACAAGACGAGGGAGAAATGGCCCATTGTTAATCAGGAACCTAAGAAACTGAACGAGTATTATGAGGCATGGAAAGATGAACCGAATTTCAGTTGGAACCAAACTCGTAGCATATCGTTCAATGACTCTCCTCCGCTTACATGGTCTGAGCACCATCCTCCCTTAAGTATGCCCGAACAGGATCCTGAGGAAATCCTGCGGAAATTCATCCTGTCTCAAGAAATAAGGCTCGCGAAACTCGAAACTCAATTCAGACAACAGCAAGCCGACATGAGTGACAAGGTTGGTAACCTAGTCGACATGATAAATGGTCGCCTTGCTGGTGAAATAACGCGAGTAGAAGAGGTCAAGTCCGTCACCATCCTCAGTCCACCACCCTCACCGGTAAAAATTAAGAGCCCTAGCAAACTCTTCAAACATTTGTCACCAGACAAGAAAGAAGTAAAGAAACCCTCTACCTCGCCCGCACCAACCCATTTCGTGAACACCATTACCGCGATACCCGTGCCTAAGCCCGTCACGGATCAACAGCAAACTGGTGGAAGGGATATTAAGGTTGAAGATGATATCCTCAAGACTGACCACGGGGAGACGGAGAAGCCCTCGGACTTGACCAAGGACTCATCCACTCAAGGGACAAGAAATAGGGAGGCAGCAGATAAGGTGCTTGAGGAGTCCCAAGAGTCCCCTGGATTGATTGATGGCTCGCTTATGGAGGATAGAGGGAGACGACCCCGACGTTTTTAAAATCTCTTGCACCGCTAGAAAAAGAGTCATAACCAACGCATATGTAGACCCCAACTACCCGATGAATGCAATCTCCCTCTCCTTATACAACGAGGCTTTTGCTGAGCAACTTACATATAAGGGATTCAATTTCGTAGGGTTAATCAGAAGGGTGCCTATTACGATCGGGAAATTCATCTATAACGTCGAACTTACTATAATCAACAACATGGGCTCGATCATTAACCCCTCACTAACTAGCCCGGTCTTGGGAAAACCATCCGTAAAAGCAACAGGAGTAATACTGGATGAAAGCGACCACAGCGCACTGTTGACTGATGGTGTCAGGAAGGTAATTTTTCGGGAAGGTAATGAAGAAGTGTACGAATACCAACCGCTGTTGGTCTGTAACACAAAGAGGTTACAAAGAAGAAGGCCAGGGAGGATAAGACGAGGTGACCCTGACAACCTTAAAATACCTTGTATGGTCGGGCACAAACACTTCTATAATGTTTACATCGATACACGTTTACCCCAGAACGTGATGTCCCTGTTTCATTACAATAATATTTGCAGATGAGGAATGATATACAAGGGGAAGGATGTTGTTGGCATAGATGATAAGGTGCATGTGTTTGTGGGCAATATGACATTTACAATGAGCTTTATGATTGTTGACAATATCGAGGAGTACATAGACCCAAGACTATCGCAGGTCGTATTCGGGGCACCGTTTTACGAGATCACAAACTTGGTTGTTGACGAATGCAATGGAATCATGACTTTCACCGATGGAATTAGAAGAGTTTCATACCAAGCCCCATACAAGATGAAAGAGTTCGCGGGAATTGACTGTGAAGGGCTCGATGGACTAGGTGCTCAACTTGTGCTATGTGATGACGATGTGAGAAGAGGGTGTAGGAACACCTTTGATTTATCATGTGGATTTTTTAAGGGTGTTAGCGANGATGGAATTAGAAGAGTTTCATACCAAGCCCCATACAAGATGAAAGAGTTCGCGGGAATTGACTGTGAAGGGCTCGATGGACTAGGTGCTCAACTTGTGCTATGTGATGACGATGTGAGAAGAGGGTGTAGGAACACCTTTGATTTATCATGTGGATTTTTTAAGGGTGTTAGCGAGCTTAGTTCCAAATACCAGAATGATCCCTTTGGTTTCGAGGACCCAAAATACCTTCACTATGCAAGCGACACCGATTGTGATCCCGAGGATGACCTAGAGACCGTGACCAACGAAGAAGTCACGTAATAGAGAGTGACTTTGAGTCTAGCTACAAGACTCGTTAATAAAGAAAAGCGCTTCTTAGGAGGCAACCCAAGCTTTATTTGCTTTGTGTGTTTGTTCGTTTGAATTTATTTGTTTCCGTATGCATGTTTTATTTTTATCATTATCGATTCATGTTTTAAATTAAAATTGTGAAAATGCTTTATTTTGTTTTTAACTTCGTCTTAACTACATATAAAGGTATTTTGCAAAAGATAAGTGTAAGGGAAATCTAAATTTGTTTATAA
>LBNU01019782.1:35519-50501 GCA_014162995.1 Artemisia annua
GTGACTTTGAGTCTAGCTACAAGACTCGTTAATAAAGAAAAGCGCTTCTTAGGAGGCAACCCAAGCTTTATTTGCTTTGTGTGTTTGTTCGTTTGAATTTATTTGTTTCCGTATGCATGTTTTATTTTTATCATTATCGATTCATGTTTTAAATTAAAATTGTGAAAATGCTTTATTTTGTTTTTAACTTCGTCTTAACTACATATAAAGGTATTTTGCAAAAGATAAGTGTAAGGGAAATCTAAATTTGTTTATAAGAACTAATTGAAACATGAATTATAATAATATAAAATAAACATGCATATTAGTATTTGTTAGAGTCAAATGCTTGTATCGAGTCATAATGAAATTTTACAGGATTCCAAGAGTTAAGGTATTTGTTTTTCCAGAAATTTTCCGGAAACTAAACATAAGAATTCTGTCAGATCAATTCTGACGGCGTCAGCCTTTGAATTTCAGAAAACGTTTTAAATTTTAGTTTTTCTGCCGGATTATAAAAATTACTGCACCTCTAATTCCAGGAATCTGCAAAATTTTCATTCCACAAGCATTATATCCTTATATAGATTTTGCCGCCGATTTTACACGAGGTTTGCCTAGTTTGTTTTCTCAGGTTTAACAGGTTATTTTGGACAAGAAGGTGAACATGGAATCAAGTTCATGACATCAACCTTTTGGAGTCGCTTTGAGCTTGGAGCTTTTACATCATCTTGGAAGAAGATCTAACCATGTTACCACACGATCCACATCAAAAAATCAGGGGAGTATTTGTTTCTTTCGTTCTTTTTCTACTTTTACATCTTTTATGTGAACATTGGGGACAATGTTCGGTTTAAGTGTAAAATCGGCGGTTACATCATTTACCACACGGTTTAAATGAAAGCGCCTTAGAAAATGCTTTTATGCTTGATTTTTGTTTTGTTCAATGGTACTTGTATAATAAAACTGAGAGAAACATTCGTTAGGGCAATTTTAGCGCAAATTTAAAGTTTTTTACAACATTTAGAAGTGATACTTTAGGCATAATAAGCGTCTCATGGATAGGGAATTGTATTACTAGCACAAAAAACCGTACCACTCAAAAAAATTTTCCCCCAAATATGTGAGGTTCACCCCTAGAATTGTTAGGAAAAGCATTCATTTTTTATGCTTGTGTGTGTACCGGTAGCCTATAGATTCTAGAACTTCCGTTAGGACCATCCCAAATCCACAAGTGAGACTACATTCGTGTAGTTAGATTTACTACATGATAAGAGGCATTAGGATAACCCTTGTTTTATACTCGTATTATAATTACATTGACTTCATTAGTCAAGTAATTCTCCCACACCTTAGCGTTGTACTCATTTTTAGTACACGATACCCCTAGTACACCCCTCAAAAGTACTCCAAGTTTTTCAATTATCTTAATTTGAGTCATTAGAATAGTTTATTATAAAGTATGTAAAAGTTCAAGCGTAAGGGGAGAACCGAGGCCCCTATGATGTATTATTTTGGATGGTAGGGCAAGAGTGTATGCAAAAAAAATAATAAAATAAATAAATAAATAAATAAAAACAAGAAAAACGAAAAAAAAAAAATTGGAAAAAGAAAAGTAAAAAAAACATACGGACTACCATCCCGTTTCATTTTATTTTTATTTATGTTTTTGTTATTTTATTATTAGCTTAAGTCGAGTCGAGTCTTGGCTTAGCAACGCCATCTTGTGCATGTATTTGATCAAGATAATTAACTTGCCACCACTAAAAATACCCTTTATTCCAACCAAACCGTGTTATCATATCCCTACACCTAACGTTAGAACCCTTTGTAAAGCCCTCTTTGATAGTTTATCTTAGGTGCTTACGCCTAGTGGAGGAGGATTTTGATCTTTTTCCAAGCCTATGGTAATCTATTTGTTATGACAGGTAGTGAGTGATATTTCTTCCATTTCCATCTAGTTATATAGGTTTATAACACCCGAGAGATGAGAGTATCCAAACACTATTTGTGAGGTGCTAGTGTATGATTTCCGTGCTTATTATGACTAGGGTTGAATGACTATTTGTTGTAATTACTTTTATATTCCTGTTAAATGACCCCTAGCTCATATTTTGATTGGAATAAAAGCGCATTTGCTTGAGGACAAGCAAATCTCAAGTGTAAGGGTATTTGATGAAGCGAAAAGTGTACCGCTTTTAGGGGATCATTTAAGCCCTAATCCGTAATTATTTGATCAAATATTGCCCTAAATCGTTCCTTTTGTCATTTTAGGTACTTTGGAGAGGAAATCTGGAAAAGAAGCTATTTTGGACGTTTTTGGAGCATAAAAGTGAAGAAAACGACAAAGTCTCAAAATATGCTGGAAACAGTACCTGACGGCGTCACGTTCTGCTGTGTGACGGCGTCATGCTTTGACAAAGAGATGGATACGAATTTTACACGAGACGTCCCAGAGAATTTTTGTGACGGCGTCACGCTTTGTGACGCCTAGGCCGTCACGTTATGTGGTAAAGGGAGACGGCCTGGAAGAATTATAAGGGGACGGCGTCAGAAGTGGATCTGAGCAATCCGAATTATAGTTTGGCGGCGAGGTGACGGCGTCACGCACTAGAACTTGATGCCGTCAGCTTGTAAAATCTATATATACTTTTCTAATTTTCATTCATTAGTGTGCAACTTTTGGGAAAAATCCTAGCTCGTATTCTACAGTATTTTTAAGGGTTTTTCACCCTTGAAACCTTGATGTTTAATTAAAGATAAGTCTTCTTTCAAATCAATCAATATGTCTATGTGTTGTTTGATTATATCTTACGCTTGTCTTTCAATTAACGTGCTAGGCTAGGTTTTCATTGTGTTTGCTTAGATCTAATGAAACCTAGCTATTGATTATATGTTGTTGGTTTGCTTGTGATTATTGTGGTTGGGTGAAGTCGATGTTAGGCTTAAGAAAACTGGCTAACCTCCTATACGGTAACTTGCTTGAACGTCTTAAGAAACATGAATCGGATGTGTACTACGATTATTTGGTTGTATTTAATGCATGAGCGAATTCTAATGATCCCATGTTAGGAGCTTAAATCGGCTCGACATAGGAGTGAAGTAGGAGCTTATAGAGTTAGGGAAGATCGTACACGGCCCTACGAATGGTTTAAAGGAATACAACCCGTCATCCACATAATCACAACAAACCAATTAACATATAAAAGATAGCTAGGGAGTAAGGAAATCTAAGTAAACACATATTTCTCATTTATAAGTTTCACAACCACTTTAATTTTCTTGTTATTTAATTTTATTTGCAAAAGTAGATATTTGGGTTAGTTGGCTAGCAACTAATTCCGCCCACTCCTTCCAAAACCGAGATTTTTACTTGCTTTCATAAAACATAAAAATACAAAAAGAATCATCCCTCAACCCTTAGACCTAATTAGAGTAGCTTTTCAAGCCTAACGACACTATTCCCCGAGAGAACGATCAATCCCCCGGTACTTGCCACTTCACTATACTACATCGGTCAGGTACACTGCCTGGTGGGGGTTGTAAGCTTCTCAAGATCCCTTGAGAGGTAAAACCTAAGTGCATAGGTTGCAAAACTCATGCATCAATCTAATATCAAGAGCATACAACCATCTGGAAGCAAAAAAATCGTAGAACTAGAAGCAAATATCAGAGACTTACGACCAAGAGAAAGAAACAAAATTATCTATGCAAAAGTGTATAGGGCATGGATAGCGAGAGACCCACCAGATACGACTGAAAAAGGTTTTCGAGTTATTTTGCTAGACAAGCAGGTACACTTTACATCACACCGATATTTATACTGAATGTTACATATCTAAATAACCATAACAGAATAACATAATCTACACAGGGTGATGCAATACAAGGAAACATGGAGGCTATCGAAATTAACTTTTTTTCCAAGATTCTCATACCTGGAAGAGCATTCCGAATTTCAGGGTTCACGTGCACCCCAACGGACAATTGGCAACAAACTCTTAAAAACAGGACATCTTTGTCCTTTACCAGATTCTCCAAGTTTGATCCCATACCAGCCGATGGATTCTCACATCATTATTTCAGCTTCGTTGCTTACAACCGGCTCCCATACAGAGTTGTTGATCCAGAAGACAAGACCCGAAAAGAATACCCTGTCCTAACAGGTACTATTCATTACTCTGTAATCTCCATTATCACGTACAACTGTAAAAAATAATAATTTCTTTGTTACTTTTACAGATTATATAGGTTGTTATATCAGTTCTGGAGAAGCAGACACAATCGGTGATCCGATTAAGGATCAAATGGTTAACCGCATAGTAGAGATTCAAAACCTAAAGTAAGTATCATTTTAACATGCAACACAACTTTATTTAAAATAATTTTTTTTCCAAAAATTTAACTGACTTGAACAATTTTGTTTTCATTAGCTGTGTTTCAATTCAGTTGACACTATGGGATCAACTTGCCGAAACATTCAAAAAATATGAGATTGACAGACTCGAAAAACCAGTGATAATGGCAGTTTCCTCATGCCAAGTTACAAGATACCACAACAAGTTACAGTTACAATCAACAGCAGCAACCTACTATTACATAAACCCCAAAATTCCGCAACTAGATCAATATCGAGCACAGTAACTACCTGATCCTAACCTTTATCACATCTATTTTTTTTCCAATCATGTTACCTAATCAATATTTGCATATGCAACAGGTACAAAGAGCTCTTTAACCTAAATCCACTTTTGGAAATCGTGAGGCAGCCATACCAGGACAAAGAAAAAGAAAAAACAAGAATCAGGTTTCCCTTAGCTGTGCTCTTAAAAGAAAGTCCAAAAACCCATGAAGTAAGTTAGAATGCCTTTCACCTTATGCAACGTGATTATGTATCCAAATATATAAATCATTGATTATAAAAAAAAACGTACAGGGAGTTCGTTTTACATGCGAAGGAACTATAACAGGCATCAATACATCAAGAGATTGGTGCTACCCAGCATGCCCAACATGTAACCAAAAAGTCGAGAATAACAGTGGTGTCTTTGACTGCAAAGTCCATGGACCAGTAGAACATCCATCATACAGGTCATTTTCCATTCTTACATAATACACTCATAACACTAAATATCATGATACATGCCTAATCCATATGCGCAAATATAATTTCAAAGCTTACTTAGACGATACTACAGGAACAGCAATGATAACATTTTTTTTCACCTAAAGCAAAAGACATTGTCGGTGTCGATTTTGATTCATTGCTGAGTTCCCTAGACAACCCTAATCCCAAGGATATTCCTACAAAAATACAAGAAATCATCGGGAAACGACACATCTTCCAGTTTCACTACAATACTACATCAAAACAAGGGCCGCCAGACTTCATTTTCAATAACTTATTGGACAAAGAAGATCCACCAAAACAAATTGAAGATAAACCATCAGGTACAAAGTCACAACAGTCCCCATAACTTAAACCTCACCAATAACCTATATCTAAGTTCCGAAATAACAACACCTTATTTTTTTATTACAGCATCAACAGCACCACACAAAGGAAGTGAAATCATAGAGACAAGCATACCTGAACAAGAACAGATGTCTTCCGCAATCGTGTCCGTTTCAGCTCCAACACCAGGTTCTGATAAAGAAGAGTCAGCAACAACTACAATCCAACAACAACCTGCAACAGGTAATAAAATTTAAATATTTAAAACACATTACAATTAACAAGTTGACATCATGCAATATCATGTTTTACACTTCTTAGTTACTGCAGGTTTGCCATCACCACCACCGGCATACACTGGTATGCAAACAATATCAAGAACAACAAAAGCAGAAACTATGAAAATATTTGAAGAGAATCAGCCACAGGAATAAAAATATCCAGATACCAAAATTTGTTGTTCCAAAAGTTTAACACCAACTTCCTACGTTTAATGTTACAAAAATTTGCATTCTCCAACTAATTTTGTTCACAACACACAATGACAAACACAAAGTAATTATACTTTAATTATTTTTTTACAGCTGCCGGGACACCACCACAACCAGAACATGGTCTAGCCAGAACATCATCCAAAACATCAGTGACATCCAACAGTAAGTCAGCAGGCACAAAAAGAGCACTCTTCCAAGACAAAGCACCAGACGCAAAAAAGAACAAAAAAGAATAGGCTTCTCCATCGAATCTAATAAAGTGGACCTACGACTCATACTTTGTTAATTACTTTGTCTTAACCCAATGGGTAAAACAAATACTAATGTAACTACATGTGTAAGCTACTAGGCAGTTCAGCGTTTGTCACCTACTTCGAAATCCTTTATGGATTTGGCTACCAATAATCTCAGCAACCTTTGGTAACAAACTAAAATGATCATGGTGAGCAAACCATATGTATAAAAACAATATGTTTTATAATAATGTCAAAACAAAAAATCCCTTTTCCAATACCTTATTTTTGTATACATTTTCACATTTAACAATATAACACAAATTCTACATTCTTTCTTTGTTTACATGATTATTCAACCAGATATTAAACAATAACAACAACAAAGAAACATAAAAGCTGATGGTTTTTATTCATAAAGCTACTATCTTACAACGATCATTCAAATGATTAAGAAAAACATCTTAATCAACAAGACACCATCATAACACAAGACAACATACAAATCCTACATGAACTTCTACCAACAGATACAAAAGCATCAGGACCAACAACAAACGAAGCTAATCATGGACTCCATCACCATGACATGGCGCCGCTTCTCCGCTCTCGCTTCACGCAGTGCATCCAAAAGACCAACCAATGCATGTAGAATCGCTCCATTTGTCGCCTGCGCTTCTATCAAACACTCCATACCATCCATGGCTGGTATATCCAAATGGCTAAAATTTTGTCCCTCCTCCATCATTTCTCCAAACTTTAGAATTTTTTCGCGCATACCATCAGACCACTCACGAACCTTCCTAATTAACCCCTCATTCTGAGCCTCCTCTTGCACAAACAGGAATTTAAAACACTCTTTGATTTCATCAGACCGGCACATCTCTTTTAATTGTTGAAAGTTAGGAATAGAAACCATGCTTTTCTTTTCTTTTTTCTTTTGTTTTATAGATCAGAAAATTCCCACAAATTGAATGAGAAGTGACCTCTATTTATACACCCAAAACAAGTAACCAAGGCCAGTTACAAAAACTAAATTGGAATAGTATCTCTTTTGGGTATTTTTCCTAGGTGCAAGCCTAAGGTACACTAATCCTATACCCAAAAAACAGCTTTGTAAGAAAAAGCAAACTATTACAATGCTATACCAACTGTTTCAAACAATTGACATCTCTTGCCAAAAAAAAAACAAAAAAGCTTTTGAAACAATATCATACCTACCAAAAGTTAAAAAAAACTCAAAAAAATAGTTCCTTTGTAAAACACCACAACAAAAAACAAACAAATATTACTTTCTACATTCACTGTTACTAAACAAATATAAACAAATGCTTTCACAATAAATTCTTTTCACCCACAAATCCAAAACCTACCTCATTATCTTATTTCTCTAACATGTTTTCTTTTGAAAAATGCCTACTTTAGTCTGTTACTAACAACCATCCATAATTCACCAACATATATGAAATTAAATATACCAATCAGAAAACTAAAACAAAAAAACACAATTAAAAAAAACAAAAACAAAAGCCATTTAAACACAATGATAAGCATAAACTACTGTTTACTTCATGCCAATATGAACAAGAACACACTTCTAACTACACTGACACTGCTAACCAGTCAAAAGACACACCATCTGCTACTTAAACGACCCTAATACAACCACAAATTACCATAATACTTTTACCCAAAAGATTAACACAAACCAACATTAAACTTTAAGACATTATATAACAAAGAAAGGTCAAACACTCAGCAACCTTATTTCATTATCTTGATCTTCTTCATCATCTTTGATTTCTCAGTGGCACGCAGATTGGCAACATGAGCCATCTGAATCAACCTGGCTATCTCACCCAAATCATCTTGAACTGCGGCCCTCAAAATAGCGAGAGGCTCATCCACAACAGAATCAAACCCGTAATTCTCCAGCTCCACAATTATCCCACGCCTCTCATCAACCCTAGCTTCCAATTCTTCAACCCTTTGATTATATTCCTTTTCATCGCAGTTGTAACCCTCCTTTTCTCTACGAAAAATTTCTTGAAGGATTTTATCAATTCGCCTGTTCCCGATTTTCTTAGCAATCTTTTGGCACTTGGGAAATTTAGGGGCCATTGAATTTCAAGCTACACCGATTATGAAAATGATACAGAGGAAAGGTGAGTTACTGTGGTGGTGAATAAGCGAACCTCAATAATGTCAAACCCTAACCTTTCTAAATTTAATAAAATCTAACACAAAATTTTAATGAGCCCAATAAATGTGCATTTAATAAGCCCACAAACCACACATAAAAAACCTAGCCCAAAAAATAACAAAATAAATTTTTTACACTTATTACAACTAAAATTTATATACATTTATTTCCAAAAAATAGCAAACACAAATTGTTAGAATTATTAGAGTTAAAACTTATAGAGATTCATTTCTTTTTTTCACAACAAATGTATACTTTTTTTTGCATACTATTTTGCATACTACAACCTTTATTTATTTTAAAAACATCAATAAACCGAAAAACCATAAAAAATAACAAAAACAACCAACTGCAACAAGTATACAAATACATTCTTGCAAAACACACCCGCAGCAACGCGCGGGTTTACCAACTCGTTATAATTCTAAAACAATAAAAACTCCTAATGCGATAAAGACATGTTTAGTTTGGCTATTAAGCTATCGCCCGGTTTGACCTTTACTAAACGTTCAACCCGAGAATCTTGAACATGTAAGATCGGAAAGCCCCACAATTCCTCTCGATAAGCACTCTTATCGCCCTTTTTGGAATTTTATAGCCCCGTCCTAGATGCGTACTCTAGCTTTTCAAATCAGGAAAAATTAATAGTTGGAATACATGTTTAGATCGTATATTA
This sequence comes from Artemisia annua, assembly GCA_014162995.1. Taxonomy (NCBI): domain Eukaryota; kingdom Viridiplantae; phylum Streptophyta; class Magnoliopsida; order Asterales; family Asteraceae; genus Artemisia; species Artemisia annua. The sequence continues at coordinate 44,560 of LBNU01019782.1, forward strand.
TTTAGAAACGTTTTGAATTAAAAAAAAAGGTTTTCCTAATCTATAAATAATCTTTAGGAAAGTGAGATTAATATTTTTCTATATTTTTTATTTGCATTTTTTTCCACTTTTTTTAAACATTCCATCTAAACATGGTTTTTAGGTTTTTAACACTTTGCTAGCCGTTCTTTTTAATAAAATATCAAGAATGAAAGCTAAAATTATTTTTCCACAACTAAAAGCATACTTATCTTAACTACTTATAAAGCATTGATAAAAACTATTAATTTCTCGATCTTTTAATTTTGTTATATACCTATTCTACTTTTGAAAACTTTATTTAAAGAAATATATTAATTAAGAAAAATCTTGCTACGAAAGCTATGGAATCATTAGGACCTAAGTCAAAACTTCTAAATGAAATTTCAAATACTTTCCATAATATGTATGATGAAAAAGTATTTATATGTATCAAAGAGGAAAATTCAATTGCATACCATTTTTTTGGTGCATACCAAGGGACAAATCCCCACCCTCCATCCTTTTTGATCTAATGGCCTAGATTAATCTAAGATTTAATCACTTAAACCTAACTTTACCCCACCTATATAAAGTTTTTTTTTTATTTATTTTTTTCCCATTCACTTTTTTTCACACACAGTTTGTGTGTGTTTTCTCTCAACCGACTTCCCTCCATAATCTGTTACCTTTTCCCTCCATAATCAGTTACCACCGCAACACCACCGCTACACCATCGTTCCGATCATCATCACCATCACCATTCCAGTCACCATTTCGATCATCATCTCATAATCACCTCTCGATCATTATCATCCTTTTTTATGTCTTCTTTTGATTTGAATGAACCGTTTGTTTTTAGAAGCTGATTTGATGGATATTGTTGTTGTTGATAGTGCTGTTGAATCGTTTGTTAATTATGTGGATCAAGTTGTTTAACATTCCTTGTGATCAAGTTGCACACCAAGTGTTTGATGAAATGTGTGAGTGAAAATTATTTGATAATTTTGTTATCTGCTCTTGTAATTTTGCTTATTAATTAAGTTGTTAGTTGAATTTATGTTTTTAACTGCATTTGAATGTTGTTTTTGTGTCTAATTGTGGTTTTGAATCTGGTCTGTAGCATACGTTTAGTATCACCAGTGATACCACCTGCAATACCACCTGTGATATCACAGGTGATATCACTGGTGGTATCACAGGTGATATCACTGGTGGTATCACAGGTGATATCACTGGTGGTATCACCTGTGTGTCAGCTTTCTTCTATTTGTTGAATCAATTGTGGTGATGGAGGAACTTGTGATATCACAGGCGATATCAAAGGTGTTTGACCTTCTTCAATTTGTTTGTGGAGATGTTGGGCTTTTTTGAACCATAATTGCAGTTGTTGTTGATTCTTTTGTTTAATGTAGCCATTTTTTTTTTGCAAATTGCAATCACAAATAGTTTGGTGACATTGTCTCTTTTTATGCCACATACAAAACAAACAAGTATGATTTTTAACTTGTAATATCTCTTGTGACATTTCATTGTTTTTGTAAATTTTGTGTATCTTATCACCTGAGATATTTCTCTTTCCAGGTACATGATAGTTTTTGTGCCTTTTACTACAATTGACATTCACAAATAAATGTTTTTGCTGATGGTATATGTGTAGTATCACTAGTGATATGTTTGATATATGTGTAGTATCACCAGTGATATGCTTGATATATGTGTAGTATCACCAGTGATATGTTTGATATATGTGTAGTATCACCAGTGATATGATTGATATATGTGTAGTATCACCAGTGATATGTTTGCTATATGTGTAGTATCACCAGTGATATGTTTGATAATATGTTTCTTATTGTTGGAATTACTGATAAGCTGTCTATGATACTGGACTTCTTTTGTAGACAACCTAAGAGAGCTAAAGTCAAACTTGAGACTGATTTGCCAAGTCTTCCACCCCGAAAAGTTTGTGATATTGTTCAAGATTTTATGGGTATAAAGAATCCTCCTAAAGGACATAAGAATGACCGTATTAAGGGTGGACGTGAGAAAGCTATTGAGAAAAGTAAGAACCAAAAGAAGGGTTGTACCTTGTAATGTAACTGATCATAATAGACATACTTGTCCAAACAAGGGAAAAGTTTCAAATGTCAATGGGGCGACGGCGTAGTTGAAAGTAGAGGCGGCTTCTCAGTCGCTGCAATTGAAGTATTAGTTTGTTGATTGATTGATTTTTTTTACTGAATTGTTAGGTTTATTTAATAGCATTGCTAATTTTATCCTGGACTTGTATATCATTTGTGATACTATTATGTTTTTTTTTTCTTCTGAATTATTAGGTTTACTCAATAGCACTAGTAAAATAAAGCTTAACAAGTAAACAAAAAAACCTATAAAATATACAAAATTTCACAAGTGATAATACAAATATCACTAGTGATAATACACATATACAGTTCAACTTCAAATATCACTGGTGATACTACAGGTATGACACTTTTCACTTTTCACATTACCACATTAAACTAAATACCACTCAAAACTTTATCAAACAAATATTCACAAATCAAGATGGATTAAACAATTGCTCGCTATGGCCCATTTCTATGAGTTTGAATCTCTTGTGACAAATAACATGATTCAGTCAAACTAAATACCTACTATTGACTTCGAACTTGTCAACTATACACATTTATTTATAACCGTATAAATTAAAACATAACAACGCAACTGTTTTCATCAACTTGTTCTATTTACTTTTGTTCTTCAAAATCCGTCCTCTCCATTGGTTCATCAACCAGCACCTTCATTTTATTCCCAGATGCTTTTGGGGGAACCTTTGATATCACATGCGATCACATATCACATGTGATATCAAGTGATATCACAGGTGATATCAAGTGATATCACAGGTGATATCACATGTGATATCACTGGTGATATCACATGTGTGTCAGCTTTCTTCTATTTGTTGAATTAATTGTGGTGATGGAGGAACTTGTGATATGACAGGTGTTTGAGCTTCTTTAATTTGTTTGTGGAGATGTTGTGCTTTCTTCAACGACAATTGCACTTGTTGTTGATTCTTTTGTTTGATGATGCTGTTTTTTGCACAGGTCTCATTAAAGTCTGCATCAAAATATTTTCATAATTTTTGTTAGTGTACGAATAGTTCATTTGTTTTCAATATCATATGTCAAACAAATAACTATTTGTTATCACAATAGATATACTACTAATCAACAATAATTTAACTGTTATATCACAGGTGATACACTAACAGTCAATATTGTTTTCAAATACCGTGGTAAAACCTTTTGAAACATGCACAATCTATCCATTAAACATACAAATCCACAAATCAAACAGAAGCATCACAACATATCTTTTGTTCTGTTAAACATAACTTTTAATCTCTCATATTATCACATAAATCATCACAACATCACAAATTATCGAAAATTAACTAGTAAAACACACTAATAATGATTCTATAACAGTAAAAACTAAAGTATTCGTCATTTTAGATGTCGATTGTTTCATTTTCTGTGTGCTTTATGTGATTTGCACGGTTAAGTCAAATACAAATATCACTAGTGATAATACAAATATACAGTTCAACTTCAAATATCACTGGTGATACACACGCATGATACTTTTCACTCACACATTTAATCAAACACTTGGTGTGCATCCATGTATACAAAGTTTTTTACTCAGAAACTCAACCAAATGTAAACATTAAAAAACACAACCAATAAAACAACTAAATAATTAGTCGGAAGCATCATACCTTCATCCCGAGATTCAGTAGGTTCATTTTGAACCGGTTTTTTTCGTGGATCTGCTTGTGCACTCGATGATTCTTCCATTTTTGTGTTTTATTGATAATTTGAACGGTTAAAATCGGTTGATTTTGAGTGTTTGTTGCAGTTTTTTAATGGAGGTTAGAGAGAGAAAGTGAGATTTTTTGATACAGAGTGAGAGGTGTAGGGGTGGGGTTGGTGGGGTAAGTTTGGTGAATTGGCAGAAGTGGTCCCTCCGTGTTTTTTATTCTTAAATCGTGTCTTTTTGATCCAACGGCTGGAAATCGTCCCTTGGTATGTATCATATTTTCGGTTTGCAAAATAAAACGCCTCATGTATCAAAAATTAAGTGATAATTGATTACTTTATTTAAATGGAAAATATTAGAGTAATAAAAAAAATATATATATATTACTGATGATAGTTGATCAATTTACTTTTACTTTACAAACATATCAACGGGTTATGCACATGTTATATAAAAAGAGACATATGGATACTAGAGGTTTCAAAAGTAAATAGACGAGTACTCGTGCATAGTAACATGATTTTCTAGCGTCAAACAGCTATAGTTACACAAAATATTTAACCAAAATATACCGCTATAAATCCCGTTGCTATGCCGGGGTAATTGTATAATTTATTTCAAACAGGACTGATTTCTGAAATATTAAAAAGAAAGAAATAGGAAATCTTGCAACTAATTGAGTAATTAAAACCAAACCTAAAAGAAGACACATATCATATTGTTCCTCCTCGAAACAATCTTTCATAATCATCCCAGTCACCATCTGCTGATCTTCATTTTCGTCTTCATCACAAAATCAGGAGGTAACTTTTTTTAATCCCTCATTATATTACCTTAAACTTTGTTTTCAATTCTAAATATCAGCATTTTTTTTTTATTTTTTTTTATTTTGTAATGGTTGCTGGATCTAGTGTTATATTATGTGTATGTAAGGTGTTTGATCTTTTGTTATGCCTATTCTATTGTAATTATTAATTATTACTGCTGAAATATAAATATTACAATAAGAAGAGTAGAAATAGGTTGGGCGTTGTAGATTTAGTCGGACACCATGGTTACCGAAAACAAGGGATAGGCGAAATGTTATCATTGAAAGTGATGAAGTAAAGGTTACATTCGACAATCATACCCTTAAAAACAAGGTTCTAAATTACAAATACGAGCCAAGATAGAGGAACATTTGTGATCCAAATAAGCTATGTTTTCTTTGTCCGATAGAAAATGATGTTTCCTCACTCCGGTATTTGTTTAAGTGCTATGTAGTTCAAGTGTAGAGTAAGTTTTGATCTCATTTCAGCCGAGATCTATGTGCTTATTGCTTTTAGTGTTGCTACTTGCCACACGGTATTGGAATCTGCATTTCTTTATATGTTTCTAGATATAAACTGGACAATATTCTTTTGCTCTTATGGTTTGCAACACTTTCGTTATATACGTTTACACATTGAGTTTTTCTTTAAATCAGGCTGGCACCATCTCTAAGTTTGCGGAGGTCATGTGCGAAATTCAACTAACTACTACAATTGGCCCTAAAAATTGAAGTTAAATAATATTCTAAAAATATACATTGAGAATTTATGTTTATTAAAAGTGTGGTCCTGCTAGCATTTTTCGATGCAACTTCTTGAGCCAAATATTCGTAATCAGTTTGATATAATAGGTAGACATACATATACGGCTTTGAATCAAGCCGGTCCAACATCTGGCTTTTTTGGGGTCGAATCATCACTAACAGAATTTCATGGTGTTAAATTGTTACATTGAATTAGGATGGCACCACAAGCTGATGCTCCATCAACCACTCCTAGTGTACAAGTGGTTGGCAATGCCTTTGTCGAGCAGTACTACCATATACTTCATCATTCCCCGGATATGGTTCACAAATTTTATCAGGACCCGAGTTTCATAAGCAGGCCAGAGGAAGATGGTAAAATGATAACCGTGACTACCATGAAAGTAAGTTGTCTCAATCTTAGTAGTCCTCTTTATGTAAGGTATCGAGATTATATTTGCTATTTAGTTATGTTACAGTCCCTTATCCTTGAAAAATTATCAGACCAACTTATATGATATAAGGAGCAAGGTCAGTCTTTTAGAAAAAGAAATTGTAT
>LBNU01019782.1:67669-93627 GCA_014162995.1 Artemisia annua
GCCAGGGCACTTTAAATCGTAACCAGCAAACTACGTCAAAACGAAATATCCACATCAATACTCCTCACATGAGCCTCCTATTTATTTTTATGCTTCTAACTTTAATATTTTATTTATACCCTTATATTAAAATTTACAAATCTACCCATAAACTATAATACTTATATTATTTAGTTTAAACTATCTAGACTGACACATTAGTCCCTATACTTCCTATATTTTTAGAAAATGACAGAAATGACCTTGAATTATAAGTTCTATATTTCCATTTACACCCTTAAACTTTTATAACTTTGCAGACTAGTCCTTTTAATTTAATACTATTTAATTTTTATCCTAAGGTTTATACTTTGCAAAAAGGGTCCTTATCTTATACTCTAAGAATTTCAAAAATAGTCCCTATACTTATATTTTCAGAAAGTACCATATAATACCCACTATGCATGGAAAACTTTTGCAAACTTATCCTAATCCATGAAAACTATATTTTTATGAAACAAAAGGTTTCCTAGCTTATGTTGGAACTAATAGGAGCTTATCTAAGTTACGTAACCAGATTATAGCTTATGTAAAGGCTTATAGCATGTTAAAGCAATTCGATAGTTTAGGGTTTTAAAAAGGAAAACTAGCAAATGTTATGACCAAGGCTTAGGCAAGGGTCCTAATGGATCTAAGCATCCTAATACCTATCCTAGAATGAAATAAAGCTAAAGAAATCAAAATTGGAAGGCTTACTTGTAACTAGGGTTTAACGAGGGTATGTCTAAGTTTAGGTTTTAGCGATGAAAAACAACTCACAAGGGTCCTTGGCCTTTGCTCACTCCTAGCCTATATAAGGCTCGTATTGATACTACTACTACTACATAATGTTTTGAGGTTAGAGAGAAAGAGGTGTGCTTTGAAATGGAAGGGATGTCGAGCTTTATTTATAGGTCGTGAGGAGTAGCAGCAAGCAAGGGAAGGAGGAGGTGTCGAGGGGGGGGGAGGTGACTAATGTAAGCCTAGTGACTGACTACCATGGGAGTATTAAGGGTGGCTGTCGAGGCTCTATAGGCGGTTATGGAGTCGTTTAGGTTTATGTGGGTGGTTAATGAGGCCGACTAAGGAATGAAGGTGACAAGTAGTGATGTACCTACTTGTGGGGAGGTGCTCTAGAGGTGTAGGCGTGTGTCTAAGCATGAATAAGGTGCGTAGGCTGGTGCTGAGGTGTTTGAGGTGCTTAGGGTACTTGTTTTCAGGATTTAGGGTTAAATTAAGTTAGTTTAGTCTAATTTGGTTTAGTTGAGTGATTAGTCTACTTAAGGGTTTAGTGCCTGGTTAGGGTTCCTATGAGTGTCTAATGACTAATCCTTAAGTCATAAGAAGCTTATACTAAGTGGTGTAGGCTTATGGAAAGATTTGGAAGGTTCATAACCTATTTCCAGGAAGTTATAACCTATGGTTTTGTGCCTAAGGGACTTGTACCTAGGCTCTAATGGGTTGTACTAGTGCCTAAGGGTCTTAAGGTATCCTAATGTTCCTAAGGTAACTCATACTTAAGCCTTGGACACTTTCAAACTAGTTTAGTTAAGCATATAGGGTTTAGTAAGCACATAAACCTAATTAGGGCTTATTTAGGGTTTATTATGGTTTTGTGGTAAGTTTAGTGTGTTATATTGGTAAATTACTTATTGTAGTGTTGTTGTGATCTTATGCTGGACATACCAGGGGTTTATAGGATGTGAGTGTTGAGTTATTTGGCTTGTGTGTAGGGGTGGAAACGAGCCGAGCCGCTCGTGAAAAGCTCGGGATCGGATCGGTAAAAAGCTCGAACGAGCCGAGCCTAAACGAGCTCGAGCCCGAGCTCGAGCCTAAGTTTGGGCTCATTTGATAATCGAGCTCGAGCCCGAGCTCTATACAAAAAGCTCGAGTAGGCTCGCGAGCCTAAACGAGCCTTTGAAATATATACATATATATATTGTCTATACGTATAAACGAGCTTAAAAGTAGTAAACGAGCTCGAGCCTTATGTAATTAACGAGCCGAGCTCTATTAGAACTTTGTTTTCTTTAACACATTATATAAATTAGTCGAGCTCGAGCTCGAGCTCGAGCTTTTGAAAATTTTCACGAGCCGAGCTCGAGCTCAAAATATAAAGCTCGAAACGAGCTCGAGCCCGAGCTCGAGCTTTATATATATAAACGAGCCGAGCTCGAGCTCTGGCGAGCTCGGGCTCGGCTCGGCTCGTTTCCACCCCTACTTGTGTGGATACGTGAGCAGGTCTAGAGAGTCATGCAAGTAGTGAATGCACATAAAAAGCAAAAATTTACCTATGAAATACCTACTATAGGTATTTGTAATGGGAATGATAGTGATGAGATTTTGTGGGTTGTTACAGTCTTACCCCCTTAGAAGAAATCTCGTCCCGAGATTTAGATGAACGTAGGAGTAAGGGAAAGAATGAGTTGAGAAAGATAAGAGGAAGGAATGGAGTTGTACAAACGGAGTAGGAAATGTTTGTACATGTGCCAGATACTTGGTCTCATTTGTTTATATCTCATTACTCACAAGTAAAGGCGTCCCAATTCTTGTAAGTAAGAGCTTATAAATTCATGATCCATTCGATTTATAACTTTCTTCTTAAAATGAAAGAGCGTCCAAATTCACTTTAATAGAGTAGTCATCATAAATCGTCCTTAAGTAGTATCGGCGGAAAAACGGAAAAGTGGTCCAGATTTAAGGAAATGTAGTCCAAGAATGTTTTGGAAACAAGTTCAAGCCATGGTGGAGACAAGTAGTAGCCATGGTAGAGACTAGTAGTAGCCATGGTAGAAACGAGTTCTAGTCATGGTAGAAACGAGTTCTAGTCATGGTGGCCAGTTCTACAACCTCTCTATTGAGCAACTAGTCACCTGGTAGTTATACCATGTTATGACTAAGGTGACGGACGTAATCTCATTCTTGCAACTTTTGCAAGGCGAGATAGTATAATATCATAGTCGAACATAATGAGGATTAAAGTTCGGCATAGATATTCTTACAAGATCTAACTAATAGAATCTTGTGATATGACGAGAAATACAAGTTCTAATTCTTAGAACATTGTAGGATGGGGTAGGGAGAGAATATAGAGTAGAAAAAATTAGAGTGAAAAATGACGGAGGTATGAAAGGATGAAAGAAATGGGAGGATGGATGAAAAGGTAGGAAGGAGTGGGGAGGAAAGAGGAAAGGCAAGGGATGATATAGGAAGGTATGAAGGAGTGGGTTTAAACGGAAGAGTAGGATTAAACGGTAGAGTAAAAGTATAGGATACCTGTAAAGATAGTATCCTAATGGAATTTTTAGATTTACTAGATTCCTCCAAGATTTGTTTTCCCCCTAACTAGTCCTAAACTTCTAGGGGTGATGTGTTTGGTTCTATCGAAGTAGAGGGTTCTAAAGTGAGAGAAGGTTTAAGTGGTTTCTTTCCTAAGGGTTTACTAGGAGTGTCACTATTCCTAGGTAAGGTTTCGGGTTTCCTCTTTTGTCCTAAGTTGTCTATTATTACTAGTATCACTATTATTATAAGTATTACTATTCCTAGGTACTTGAAACCAGTTAGGGTAGTATCCATGGTATCTTCTAAGTGAAATTCCTAATGTGTATCCTAAGAAACGTCAAATCCTAAGATGTAATCTAATATCCTCAAATATATTATTTCTTGTTATAGCTAATAACCTCGAGTTCTAAGTCTGGGTTATAAATTCTTAGGGTAGGCTCGGGATATTCTAATGGTGTAATATTCCTAGGGGTTTCTAAATTCTCAAAGTCATGTGGGAAATCCTAATAAAGGTTGGTTACTAGGTCTAGGTAAACTATATCCTCAAAAACGGTTTGTTCCTATATGGTAGAAGCTTGCTAATGTGTCTATCCTAAACTAGGGGTCTAATGGCTTAAGGTGGAGGTTTGCTATTTAATCCTTTGTTTTTCCTAAAATTCCTTATATCTAATCTGTGTTCTAGTTCTAATGTCCTCGATAAATGAATTCTTATGCTAGGCTAAATCCTATCTTATAGGGATGTCTTCCTAATTTTTCTATCTATCGGGGTAGGGATTCTAATTTGGTTTCTAACCTATAAAACTTCAAAGATTCCTAATCTTATTTTTCTATTTCCTCAAGGGTTTCTTAGATAACCTATCTTAATAATCTAAGGTATTCTATACTTAAGCTTATGTTTTCTAAGGGTATCCTAAAGTCATTTCTAACCTAAAGCATGGGAATCTTAAAGGGTATGGTTCGGGTTTTACTAAGAGGGAAGGGGAAAACTAACTCGAGAATCATAGTTATCTAAGGAATTAAAGAGGGAAGGATAGGAATATGCTTATATATGACTATCATATATTTGCATATGAAATAGTTAGGGGTAGATTCTCTAACTAGGGGAAAGATAGCTTAAGGAAGCTAAGGAAGTAGTGAGGATTTAGAGATCGGAGGAGAAAGAATTCAGATCTCTATGGTGTAGAATAAGAATTCTCACCATTGATAAGGGAAGTGTTTAAAAGGATTGGGTTTTAGGAAGGGATGGAGTATGAGGGGAGTTTAAAACAGTTTTGAGAATCTATGAATCTAAGGCATCGGGGTGGTTTATCCTAAATTCCTAAAGGTAAGGGTTCGGGGTAGGTTATAACAAGTACCTAACTTGTCATATTTTATGGGGTAAGTCTATATTCCTAGGGGTTACTATAGGGTTAGGGATGACCTAAGGTGAGAAGAAGCATACCTAAATCTACTTTATCTAAATTATCCTAATTGAGGGGCACTAGGTAATTTCTAAAACTTAAATTATTTTATTGATTTCCTATCTTACATATCCTATTGGCACTAATTATTCTAAGGCATAACTCCTAAGTAGAGGTGGCAATTTGTGCCCAAAATGAAAAAAATGGGCTAATTTTGACTACTTTGTAAGAGATTTGGGCACATTTAGCCCCATCATTTTTTTTGAAATGGGCATATTTAGCCATTGAAAAGTTGTGGGCACTAACGGGCACATATTTTCTCTTAATTGAAAAATATTATAATCATTTTTGAAGAAAAATTTATATATATATAATATATTTAATTTTTAAAATATAAATGAGGTATTACGTTTAAGAAATTTATTTCGTCATTTTTGGTCTTGTATAAAGCGATTGTATAACACGTGCCCGTTCTAGCCCGTGCCCGTTTAAGCCCGTGCCCATTCTAGCCCGTGCTTGTGCCCGTGCCCGCCCGTTTTGCCACCTCTACTCCTAAGGCTATAAAAGGCATATTACTTAGGGGTTTCTAAGGTTTTCCTAATTCTAAGAGTTTGTGTTTGTGGTGTTTTCTAAGTTTGATTGATGACATTCCTCATCATCATCAATCATCTTTTTCTAAAGTACAAATCCTAAAATGGGCAAAAGCTATCTTATGGTGGTGTCTCATTTGATTTTTCTGTATTTTAGCTACCTTAAAACGGGTTTCTTGTAGGGTATTTCTTAAACTACTATAGTCAGGTTGATTACCTAAGTTATTATTATGACCTTTTTCTATCTTCTCAAGAAGGTCAAGGAAAATTTCATCTAAGTTATTTAAAATTTCCTCTAACTGATTTTCCTGATTTTCTAAAGTTGTCCTAGTGGGGTTTTCTCCAAATTCATCTTTCCAAGATGAAATGGGAGGGTTTACTAAGTAAAGGTTAGGTGCTAAAGTATAGGGTTGCCTAGGGTCATATCTAGGGGTATAGGCAGGGATAGGGTTTCTAGGTATACATGGTTCTCTGGGGAGAAAGAAACCACGTGGTTCTAATCTAGGTGTAGGGAATGGTAGATGTAAAATAGGGTTTAGGGGAGCAATAGGTGATGCCTTAGCATAGAAATCTCTTAAGTGTTTTAAGTGTGGGTTATCTATGAAAGGTGTAAAACCTAAGGGTGTAGGTGTATCTAAACTATTCCTAAAGTCTCCTAAGGTATCGGGAAGGTATGGTTTAGAGGAATAATCTAGTACATTCGGAGAGGAAAGATTATTCTCCGGATGTAGACTAGATGAGACGGGGGTAGAGTAGCGGGGAGTAGACATAACTATATAATAGTAAAAATACTGTAAATCATTTAGCAGTTAAGCAGGCAATTACTATACTAACCTTAACATGTATGGTTAGGGAGGATGGCAGGGGCACTGAGGACTTTCTCGGGTTTAGGAAAAATAGTTGTAGTTTAGGTTTGACCTTGTTCTCTACAACTAATGCTCTGATACCAATCACAGTTACAGTAATAGAAAACGACTCGAAAAGAGACGTTTATAGAAATTTAGTTATCATTCATTTGATTATCAGAGTTTTATAGTAAAAGATATACTTTTACTATTGATGAGGTCCCAAAGTCTAAGTGGTATGTTGTGTTTGAATGATAACCGGTTTGAAAGTCCTTCAAGTTCAGTGCCTCCTTCTGCCATAACTCCACAGTAATGATATACCTAGGATACATGCTTAAAAAGTCAACACTAGGTGTTGAGTGAGAATCATAGGTTTAAGTGTTAGTGAATACAAGTTCCCTGGGCTCCGTTATTACACCCATCTGAAAAAATGTTGTGTGTGTGTGATAATTGTGATGCATGCACAATTATCAAGAGTGGGGTATGTTGCACTAAGCTCATGAACCACACGTTAACAATCCGGGTCATGGGGACTGCAGACCCAACCATGAGGGGATGGGAAGGATTACTTGCCAAAGTTAATCCTTCAGTGGGTTCAAATATAGTACTTATTGGTACCATCCAGAGAGATGTCAATACCAACGGGAGTTGTCAAACTCCAATAGATCTATCAACTATATTCGCGTTCGCGTGGGTAAAATATCTCAAACGATTAGATTCATGAATTTTAGTTATGTAGTGGTGGCAGATAGTTTACTCGAGCAACAACCAAAGAAAAAGACTTGTATTCGGTTTAAAGTAAAGCAAGTAGCACGTATCCCCCTCACAGGGTTTGTAAAGCATTTAGAGTGAAAAGTTTAAAAGATGTGAGGCTACGAAACTCACCTGGGGCTTAGGGAAATCTTATTGATGTAAAAAGTGACTCGGAAACTAGACTGCCTTACTCACGTATCCTTATGTTGTTGTAGTTGTGGATGTATGTCAAGCTTTAGTTGTTTTGTTTATGTTTTCTTAAGTAATCATTCTTAGGGTTTTTAGGGTTTTAGATATAACACAACACCGTTCAGGCCATCACAATTCAGAAGTATATGACTCCTCACATGAAGCTCCCTACTATTGTATTATGTTATCAACATAATACCGTTCGGGCCATCATAATTCAGAAGTTAATACTCCTCACGTGAAGCTCCTTACTATTGAGTTATGTATTTATTTAGAGTTTAGTTATAACATAACACCGTTCGGGCCATCATAATTCAGAAGTACATGCAATAATCGTTTGAGGAGCCAGGGCACTTTAAATCGTAAACCCAGCAAACTCGTCAAAACGAAATATCCACATAATACTCCTCACATGAAGCTCCCTAGTATTGTGTTATGCTTCTAACTTTAATATTTTTACTTTATACCCTTATAGTTTAACATATTTACAAAATCTACCTTAAACTTATAATACTTATATTATTTAGGTTTATAACTATCTAGACTTGACACAATTAGTCCCTATACTTCTATATTTTAGGAAAATGACAGAAATGACCCTTGAACTTATAAGTTTTCTATATTTTCCATTTACACCCTTAACTTTATAACTTTTGCAAAACTAGTCCTTTTAAGTTTATAACTATTTAACTTTTTATCCTAAGGTTTTATAACTTTGCAAAAAGGGTCCTTATACTTATAACTTCTAAGAAATGTCAAAAAAAGTCCCTATACTTAATATTTTCAGAAAGTTACCATATATACCCCTATGCATGGAAAACTTTGCAAAACTAGTCCTAATTCCATGCAAACTATATTTTTATGAAACAAAAAGGTTTCCTAGCTTATGTTGAACTAATAGGAGCTTATCTAAGTTACCTAAACCAGATTATAGCTTATGTAAAGGGCTTATAGCATGTTAAAGGCAATTCGATAGGTTTTAGGGTTTTAGAAAGAAAACTAGCAAATGATTATGACCAAGGCTTAGGCAAGGGTCCTAATGGGATCTAAGGCATCCTAATACTATCCTAGAACTAAAATAAAGCTAAAGAAATCAAAATGGAAGGCTTACTTGACTAACTAGGGTTTAACGAGGGGTATGTCTAAGTTTAGGGTTTTAGCGATGGAAAAACAACTCGACAAGGGTCCTTGGCTTGCTTTGCTCGACTCCTAGGCCTACTATAGCTCGTATACTACTACAACTACAGAATTTTTTGAGGTGAAGAAGAAAAGAGGTGTGCCTTTGAAATGGAAGGGATGTCGAGCTATTTATAGGGTGCGTGAGGAGTAGCGAGCAAGCAAGGGAAGGAGGAGGTGTCGAGGGGGGGAGAGGTGACTAATGTAAGATAGTGATGACTAATGGGAGCTATAAGGGTGGATGTGGAGGTCTATAGGCGGTTATGGAGTCGGTTTAGGGTTTATGTGGTGGTAAGGAGGCCGACTAAAGAAGAAGGTGACAAGTAGGTGATGCACCTACTTGTGGGAGGTGCTTAGAGGTGCTAGGGTGTGTGCTAAGCATGACTAAGGTGCTAGGCTAGGTGCTTGAGGTGTTGAGGTGCTTAGGGTACTTAGTTTTAGGATTATGGTTAAGTAAGGTTTAGTTTAGTCCTAATTTGGTTTAGTGAGTAATTAAGGTCTAGCTTAGGGTTTAGTGCCTAGGTTAGGGTCCCATGAGTGTCAAGTGACTAATCCTAAGTCATAAGAAGCTTATACTAAGTGGTGGTAGCTTATGGGAAAGATTTGGGAAGGTTTAACCTAGTTTCCGGGAAGTTATAACCTAGTTATGGTTTTGTGCCTAAAGGACTTGTACCTAGGCTCTAATGGGTTGTACTAGTGCCTAAGGGTCCTAAGGTATCCTAATGTTCCTAAGGTAACTCATATTTAAGCCTTGGACACTTTCAAACTAGTTTAGTTAAGCATATAGGGTTTAGTAAGCACATAGACCTAATTAGGGCTTATTTAGGGTTTATTATGGTTTTGTGGTAAGTTTAGTGTGTTAGATTGGTAAATTACTTATTGTGGTGTTGTTGTGATCTTATGCTTGACATACCAGGGGTTTATAGGATGTGAGTGTTGAGTTATTTGGCTTGTGTGGATACGTGAGCAGGTCTAGAGAGTCATGCAAGTAGTGAATGCACATAAAAAGCAAAAATTTACCTGTGAAATACTGATGAGTGCTCAAACACTCATCATTTTTGGTCAATTCTAAAACGCAAAACATCTGAAAACACGCAAAATCACATCAAAATGATGAAAATATCCAAGGATCGTGTTTTATGTGTCTCAGATGCAAAATGTTTAAAAACAAATGAAAAACGAGCAAAGTTTGCAGATTTGGCAGTTTCAGTCCCCCAACTTTCAAAGATTGGCAAAAATAGTCCCTAGAGTTTAAAAATGTGGAGTTTTATCATTCAAGGTCCTTGAAATGTTTTAAGTTGTCAAAATTGGTCCTTGAGTGAAATTTTGGGCAAATGGCAAAACAAGCCCCTGAACTTTTGGAAATTGTCAAAAATGATCCTTGGGGTTTTAAAAGTGCAAAAATGGGAATTTTGGTCCTTGTTCTATTGGAGTTTGGCAAGATTGGTCCTCATGAGTACTTTGGAAAAATTACAACATCAGTCCCTGGGTTTGGTCAAATTGCATAAATGGTCCTTGTGTTAATACCAAAACCAAACGGCCTTTATTATTTCCAAAAACCAAATCCAACCCAAAACCATAGACACCCCAAGCCCTTTATGCCCTGGCCCAATTCCCCTTTTATTAAAACCCGGCCCAATCTCAAAATAATAACCCCCCGTTTATATTTTAAACCCAGTCAAACCACGTTTTGACCACCCCTAACCTCCCAACACTTCCCCCTGAAACCAGGGTACTTCCCATCTCTCCCACATGGTTCCCCCACCTCCATAGCCACCTAAATGTTCCACCAACCCATCCTAAGCTTTAAATGCCACACCTAATCCACTCAAACGGTTCATAATAGTTTATAAGTATTTTTGACGCCAAAATCAGTTGAGTGGTGGAGATTGGGTTTCAAGCATCCAACGGCTCAGAATTGGAGTGGGAAAGGTTCAGAAGGATCCATAAACCCTAAAGGTCCCCTATAAAGAGATGGAGATTGAGCATAATGAACTATCTAGTGTAACTTAGTATAATTTAGCTCGTTTAGTAAATTTTCTCAAGTTCTTTGTAATTTAAAGCTTTTTAGTGTTGTTTCAAGTATCCTCAGTGTAGTTTGAACCTTTTTCATTAATCAATTTCAAGAATTTCAGTTTCAATTTAAGAATTGCAATTTCCTTCTCAAAATCTCAATTGTATTTAATCTTATTGAATGTTGTTGTTATGGACTGAATTAGGCAACTTAAGCTCCTAGATAGCTTATTCAAGCTATTAGATACCTTAAAAAATTCAGTTTAAGTTCACAAATCAAAAATCACAAAAAATATTATAAATAGATAAAAAAATTCAAAAATTCTATGATCATGATGAAGATGGCTGGAGCATGGTGAATTGTGGATGGCCATGGGTTAGTGGTTCTGTAGAGAACCTATAGGGTTGATCACTTGGTCCTTGTTCTTGGTTTTGGCTTTGAGTGCTCAATTGTAAGCAAAATTCTCAAAATCTTTGTTACTGTGCTAGTGATCATTTCTGCTTAACTCTTTGTTTTTATTGCTTATTTGGTGAATGTTAGTCGTAATCTAGCTTAAAATAAGTAGCTTGTTAAGTAAAATTGGTAGTTGCTTGATTTTCCATTTTAACAGTCTTATAGTGATTGTGGATATTTCTGTGTTTCATGGTTGTGTTATTGTTGTTTCATGCTCCTTTGGTCTAGGTACATGCTAAAGTATTGTTTGGAATCAGTGTTAAGGGTGAATTAAGTGAGTTGTTTTGAAATTCATGATTTCACTTTCTTGATAGGGTGTTTGGTTTAAGCTGATTATCTGAGTATTAGACTGATTGTGTTGTTGTTCTTGTTTGATGTATGGCACTTTAGCATCTAGTATCTCAGTTCCTTCATAAAATCCAGTCACTTTTTGTTAAAAAGTCAAAATCATCTTGAATCAATCTTGCTTGTTAATCTGTTGAGCCATTTGATTCCAAATCCTTAATATTGGTTTGAAACTTGGTCACTTAGCATAATTTAACATCTTTTAGGCTTAATAGATCATAATCAGTAAGTAAATAAAGTTCAAAGTTCATTTTAGTCAACTCTTTAGTGCAAATCAAAAAGTCAAAACTTTTGGTAATTTTTGAATAAACTTTAGAATTTCCTCTAGGGCTTAATTTTAGGATTTGGATTTTGTGCTTTTGGATTATAAATATTTGGTTGCCTTCCTTGCTTTATTATTTTTGATAATTTTTGGTGAGCTTATTTGACTGCTTTTTGGTGCTTATCTTTGAACCTTTTTCTGTGAAGTTGTCCTGCTCACAGGTTTCATAACCTAATTCACACACTTGCACAATCTTTAATAATTGGCCTGAGCTTGTGTTTCTTGTTGATTTGTGAAGCTTGTCTAGCTGGTTTGTTATGTGCATGCTTTGCTTTCCTTGGTTTGCTTATTATCACAGCTTAAATGTGCTTAACATGTTTCATCAATCCAACTCATTACACTGATCAATCAGGTAATTGAGCCATTTTCATAAGCTCTTTATAAGCTCATCACTAAGCTTTAGCTTGAGTACCTTGGCTTTTTGAGAAGCTTATCAAGCCATCTTTAAGTTCCAGTGCTCATTTTTCTTTTTCAAGCTTATTTACCTAGGCTGCTAGTAGCTTCTAGTTTTGTCCATTTCTCTGTCTATACTGAGTAGTCAGTATTCACAAGCATTTTCATGAGCTTGTCAAAAGCTCATTAGTTGATTTTAACTCTTGAGTTTTAGCTTTTTGAAAGCCCTCCATTCCAGCTATCTATTCTAGTTCTTGTTTTGAGTTTATCAGCTTATCTAGTGAGCTTAATTTGCTTATAAACTTGACTGAAGGGGTGTTTGGATTGGCAGTGTTAGTGGATTTGCTTATTTGCTTATTTAAGCTTATCTAGTGCTATTCTCTTGTTGTTTCAATTTCATTTAAGTACCTTCAGATTACTTGCACCTTATTTTGCTCCTGTTTCTCTTTGTGAAGCTTATTTGGTTGCTTGTTTGAGCTTAATTCTCAATTTGAGCCAAAAGTCCAAACTGTTAAGCTCATAAGCCCTCACACAGCTTATTTTCAAGTTCCACTCATTTTGGTTTTGTAAAAGTTGTTTGTTTTTAGTTATAAAATAGTTTAGAAAAAGAAAAATCAGAAAAATCCAATTTAAAATTAAGTGATAGTTTCTATTTAATTTTATTTATCTTTTTAATTTTCCTTTTTGGCTTTTTATTAAGTAATTTGCATTTTTATATTTTTCTTAATTTTCTTTTATATTAAAGTGTTTCTAGTAATTTTCTTAGAATTTTATCTTTTCATTTAGTATTTATAATAATTAATATTAGTTAATTTAGTTTTAATTGAAAAACCAAAAAGAAAATCATTTAGTGTTTAATTTTAATCTCTAGCACTTTTTTATAATTTTTCTAGGTTTTATAAGTCATTTAGAATTTTTAGAAAATAGTTTGGTAATTTTATAAATTAGTTTAGTATTTATTTTAATTTAAATTAGTTTAATTAGTAATTAGTAATTAATTAATAATATATAATTAAAGAGTCTAAAAAAATATTTTTCTTTTTTTTAAAATTTTATTTTATCATTTAGATTGTAAAAATATGTTTTTCATCATCTAGGTGTTTGTAGATTTCTAATTTCACTTTTATTTTCGTACGTAGACGTTTAATTAAACGTAAACGTACATTTTAGATTTGTAAACGTTTCCATAGTTCCAGTAATCGTTTGTAGTGTTTGTTTATCATTTTCGTTCATAATCTCGTAGTTTAATTTCAATCAATCTCTCTTTCCAATCATCGTTTCATAATCACTTGATCTCATAATCGTTTTCGATACAATTCACACCTCGTCGGGACTTAAACGACCCGGGGAATTCCTATACTCCTTTGGATCATTGCATTGAGCCCTAAATGGCTTGACTTTTGTTGACCAAATCCTTGGTTGACTTTAGTTGACTGTTTCAGGGCCAATCAAATACCTACTATCGGTATTTGTAATGGGAATGATAGTGATGAGATTTTGTGGGTTATTACACGTAATGAGTTTGTATTGTAAGTACATTAAGCATTTATAAATTTTATCTTTTTTTTTAACTAATACCCAACCAAACATAAAACCCTACACGTAATTTAATCAACAAATATATAGAAATATAAATTAAACATCTTGTTTTAAACATGTAACACTACAATTTCAAAAACACCCAAATATATTTTCGTCAGAAATTAGAAACAAACCTGACGAATATTAGCCAAACGCGTAAACTATTTCTCAATCTTCAAAGACCGTAAAAAGCAAACCATTATTCCAAAAATCAGACTCGAAGGATTTATAATCCATTATAACGATGAAGTACTTACCTATCAATCGAGCTCCAAGTAACAACAATTCCAGTTTTATAGGTCCCAATTTTATATTACGTGATACCTGTAACAATTCACCACACATTGTTCCTGTAAGATATGAGATTATAGATTACTATGCATGAAGGTTGGTGAAAAAAAAGACCTGAAATCTCTAATAAAAAAGAGGGAAAATATCGAAGGGGTAAATGGAAAAAATCGGGCCTAGAATGATATATCTCGTAGACCAATTACCCAACAACAAAACCACAAATAATATTTCTCATGGTCCAAATTACCAAACGGCATGGATAAAACCAGAAAACAAAATGTTACATCACAAAACGACGTCATTTCATTTTTTTGCATCATAAATGGCGTCATCCGCACGCCTAATATGTAATAGGGTAGTAATCTCTTGGACATGAAGTAATGGTGGGGTAATCAATCAACACTACCTTCCTTCTTAACGCGTATAACCCATTACACATCTTTAGTTACGCGCAATCTCCCTTCTTTTGCCATGGTTTGGTGGTGCAGACCACTAAACGGTTTGCACTAATTTTTTGTTTGTATGTTTGTGAAATATATTGTAAGGTATGTTTGTGTAAAGTGATGTATATTTATATTTGAGAAAATACCACCAAAATGTAGTAAACTTACCACCTTTTGTAATTCTGTGTAGTCATCCTTTTTTTTCTAATATACTATCTAATTTCGATTATGTAATGCACTATTAAGTCTACCCTGCTATGTGAGCGCTACCCGTTCCACGTGGTAAATACACGTTGGTTCCCCCTCCCCCAACTTATTTATATGTAGATTTTCCACTCTATAAACTAATCGCTGGTCCCCATATTGGACCACATACTTGTTTCAAAAAAACCATAACATTCAAACCCCATAAGATCTTTGATTCATTGTCATTTTCAGTGTTTCTATTAAATTAATCGTTGCAAAAGGTACAATATATGATATTATACTAGTTTCCACTTTGATTTGTCCAAAAAAATTGTTTCTTTATGTATTTCGTTTAGGGTTTTCTTGAAATAATAATAATATATATATTGTTTAATTTTTTTATGTAAATTGCTGTATGGCACCATCATTTTCAATGCCTTTGTTGTTTGATGTGCACTTCGATGGTAATTTCAATTTCTTGCCACTCAGGTATGAAAATGGACTTGTTTATCAATGGAGAGTTAATAAGGACCAAAAAAATAGACTTTGTACTTGCTTGTGAGTTTTTAAAAGAACGCACACCGGAGCCCCTTTATCAGTTGTTCTTTCAGTTGCCTAAATGTGAACTTGACAAGGGTTTGAAAATAATAGAAAATGACCAAGATTTATTTGCTATGCATGACTATGCTGAATCATATGGGATAATACATGTGTACATAGCACATGGGCCTCAGAAGTTAGCTGATTAATATGTTGAGAATATGTGTTTCGATTATTCTGAGGATGAGGTTCAGTCAAATAAAACATTAGTAAAAGATGCTGGTAATATGAGTGTAGAAGAGTTAATTGCTTGGGATGAGGAGGAAGCAAGTATGAATAAGGTAGTTGACCATGATAAAGGAAATGGTGATAAGGGTAATGGGAATGTTGAAAAGGGTGATGGGATTGTTGACAAGGGTAAAGGGAGTCTTGACAAGGGTAATAGGAATGGTGACAAGGGTAATGGGAGTGTTGACAAGGGTGATGGGACTATTAACAAGGGTAATGGTAGTATCGACAACGGTAAAGGAAGTCTTGACAAAGGTAATGGCATCATGGTAGATGATGGTAATGTTGGTAAAACTAGAAAGGCTGTTAGGAGGAGGAATAGTGGTATTGTAATTGAGGATAATGTAAACCCTTATTATAATGACCAAGATGATTCTAATAGTGAAATAAATATGGAAGAAATGTTTAAGGATGATGATCAAGATGATTTTGATAGTCAATAATCTGACAAGTCTGTAGATTATCTCTTTGAAGGTGAGGATGAGCTGATTTCACTTAGGAAAAGAAAGACTGAGGTAAAACATAATTCTACACCAACTAAGAAAAACAGAAACACACAAGAGGCTGGATGTTCTAGACCTAAGAAGGTGTATGATGTAGGTGAAACTGACATTGTACTTAGAGACCATCAAGAGTATACGGATGACTTGATGTATCAGTTGAGACATGGGATGATGGTTTGACAGATCCATTTACTATCCTAGAAACAAATGATGACAAGTTTCCAATTCATGATGAGCAGACACACTAGAAAATGAGAAAACCTAAGGTATTGTATATTCATTGTAACTTATCAATAATTCCTATCAATTAGTACTACATGCAAAACTAAACATGTAATTGTCTTTTCATAGGTTGGTGAAAAGTATGTTAATGCTGATCAATTCAAGGAATTCCTAACATATTATGGTCTGGCAACTGGGTTTTCCTTATGGTTCTATAGATGCTCAAATGATCAGGTAATTGCAAGGTGTGGGTTGAGACCTGGAACTCAAAAAGATGTAGAGAAAGGGAAGCAAAGGAAATTTAACAAATATCTAAGTGCTTGTAGAGATGAGCATGGTGAATGCCCATTCAGATGTTATGCTAAGCAAATGGTTACAAAAAAATCATTCCAGGTATTCCCTTTGAAAGACAACCATACATGTGTTAGGACTTAGGAGTTTTAAGTATAGGAGTTTAGTAAACTTCAAGTGGATTGGTAAACAGTTTGGAAACAAGATTAGGCAGAATCTACAAATCAAACTACATGAGATTGCGAACTTAGTGTTGAAAAAAATACAAATGCACAGTTAGTCCTGGTCAATGTAGAAATGCCAAAATTTTTGCTTTAAATGAAGGCCATGCAACTACTCAAGAACATTATGCTATGATTAGGTCATATAGCAAGGCAATATTGGATTCAAATGAGGGTTCTACAGTTAAGCTAGGTGTGACTGTTAATCCAGATGATAAGACATACTTTGATAGGTTCTAATGTTGTTTCAATGGGTTGAAAAAGGGCTTTGTATTAGGGTGTAGCCCTGTGATTGCATTAGATGGTTGCTTTCTATAGAAACCAAATGTTGGTGAAATTTTAACTGCAATTGGAAGGGATGGCAATAATCACATTTTTCCTATTGCTTGGGCAGTTGTAAATGTTGAGAATAAGCATAACTGGACATGGTTTTTAGAATTACTTAGGGAAGACATAGGCATGCCTACTGGGAATGGATTGACACTTATGTCAGATCAGCACAAGGTATATTCATAACTTATTTATAATACTCATTTATTTTTAATACTTGCCTTTGATTGATAATTTCCTTTGATTGATAATTTGTAATGTATATTTATAGATGCAGGGTTTGATTGAGGCTGTCAAGGATGCGATGCCTTTGGCTGAGCACAGACAGTGTGATAGGCATATCTATGAAGGTTTCAGAAAGCATTATAGTGGTATAGAATTCAGAAGTTTATTTTGGGTAGCATCAAAGGCAAGTTATCCAGAACTATTCAATAAGATCATGCTTAGAATTAAGAAAGCCAATCCTAGTGCAAATGAGTATTTAGTTAAAAAAGATCCTAAAACATGGTCAAGAGCTTTCTTTAAGATAGGTAGTAATTGTGAAGCTGTTGAGAATGGCTTAGTGAGTGCTTCAATTCAGTGCTGTTAAGTGTCAGAAATAAGCCTTTGATTACCATGTTGGATTCAATGAGGGTCATTGTAATGGAAAGGTTAAATACAATGAGGAATATTTTGGAATCATGAACTGGAGACATTTGTCCAAATATTCATAAAAGGTTAGAGTTAAACAAAGATGAACATAGGTATGTAAAGAGTAATTTTTATTTACACATGCATAGTGGAATGTGTTTATTATAATTACTTATATAATTTTTGTTAAAATGTAGGTTTTGGCATGTTATTCCTGCTAGAGGGAACACATTTGAAGTTAGGAATGGCTGTGAAGCATTCAGAGTTGATGAGCATGTGAGAACCTGAACATGTAGAACATGGCAACTCTCAGGTTTGCCATGTCCTCATGCAATTGCTGTCATATTTAAGATAAACAAGAGGCCAGAAGATTATATTCCAGCTTGTTTTAGAATAGATGCATACCATAGAGCATATCATCAATACATGAATCCTGTGGGTGGGATGACCTTTTGGCCAGACTGTAGTCGATTCTCTAAAGACTTACCTCCACAACCCAAAAAAATGCCAGGCAGGCCTAGGAAACAAAGAGTCAGGGCACCACATGAAAGAAAATTTCCTAATAGAGTATCTAGGGCTAGTGTGGAGATGACATGTAGTAATTGTTTAAAAAAAGGACACAACAGGGTATCTTGTTCTAATCCAACTGTATTGAAACCACCAAAGCAACCTACTAAAAAAGGGAGACCAAGGAAGACTAGGAATGAAATAGATGAAACAGTTAGAGATCCAAGTGTTGGTGTTGCAAGTGCTGGAAGCACAATAAATGTGAATGAACCCGAGAGAGCAGATAGAACTAGAACTGTGGAGAAACAGGATAGAGAAAAAAGGAAGACTATGAATGATTCATTCAGGGAAGCAAGTGAAGGTGTTAGAGAACCAAGTTTAGGTGCAAGAGTTGAGGTACCTTTGAGAGGTGCTACTAGTTTGGGTGTGAAGAGATCTTTGTTTGGAAGTGTATCAAGTGCAGGCACATCAAGTTCAGGAACTTTAGGGAAGAGAGTTAGAAGGGGTATTGGGCTAAAAGGAGTGGTAGCACAGGATGTACAATACACTAGGATGGGAAGATGGTTTGAACTTAATGATAATGACCAAGATGTTGCTGACCCAAATAAACAAAGCCAAGGTCCTGCCACACAACCAAGTGAACAACATCAACCACAAACTAAGCAATCTCAAGTGAACCATGGAAAACAAGAAGCTGTGAACCATGGAAGACAAGCACAAGCTGGCCAAAACAGACCAAGAGGCAACTTTGTAACACCAAGGCTCCCAAGTGAAAGAATTTTAAAGAATAAACTTGCAAAGAGCATTCCTGGGATTGGTTCATCACAGACCAATGCACTTGATGTGGATTAACTGTGTTAATTTGTTATATTTGTATGTAACTATGAAACATTATCTAAACTTTATGTCGTGCACATTCCTTCTGTGAATCTGTATGTTGTGCACAGATGTACCAAACTCTTTATGGTATGCTAGGATATTAAGCTATTAAGTTAGATGAAATGGTAATTGGTCATGTGTAACCAATTAGCATTGAAGTGCAGCTATCTGAAGCCACTTCCATTGCTCTATTTTGTTCCATCTTGGGCATTTGTATGTAAGTTTGGGATAATACTTTTAATGTTAGTAATGAAGTTATGACTTATGTTCATACCCTGTGTTTACCACTGAATTGTAGTTTACCACTTAAATTGTTTATGAATTGTGCACAGTTTGTGTTTATAACCTGTGATTATAACCTGTCTTTACACTTTGTTATAACCATTTACAATGAACCCAATTACAACACACTTTGTTATAACCATTTACAAGGAACCCATTTAGTTCTAGTATTTACCAGTTTCTTATATCCATTCAAGTACAGGTTTTGAGCAAAAAACAACCTCAAACAAAAAACTGGTAGAAACCATTAAAAACAACATTTTATTAAGAGAAAACAAGGAACCCAATTACAAAAGACAGGAACATCAAACACATACAAACCACTAACAATAGCCTATCATGGACATTCAATTTTGACTTTATAAAAGTCAAATCATCCTTCAAATCATTCAGCATAACCATCTGCTTGTTTGACTCATTCAGCATAATCATCTGCTTGTTTGAATCAATCACCATCCCCCTGTTACAATCATCCATAGCACAGGATCTATTTTACATGTTCTTCAAAGCTTTATTCTCCTCATGCAAATCAGAAACCAACTGTTTGTAGTAATCACTAGGAAGTTCATGATCAAGAAAGCCGTACACTTCACACTTTTTCCTTTTATCTCGTATTGGGCATCCCTTGAAGCGTCTTCCTGGATTATCAAGTGTCCATGATACCTGAAATGGAATAGGATATGGACAGGCACAATGTGTCTTATTCAAGACATCTTGGTTGTATCGGGGGAAAGATATTGAGGAAGATGAAGATCTCATTTTTAGGGTTAGGGTTAGGGTTTGGAAGTGTTGTGGGGGTGATTTGTTGCAAAAAGGTGTGCGGTGGGGATTACATTATATAAATAATTAAGGCAATGGTCAAAAAAAGGGAAAAAATTAAAAAAAAAAAATTGAAAAACCGCGTGGAACGGGCAACGCTTACATTGTAGGCTTAACAGTGCGTTACATAGTCGAAATTAGATAGTTTATTAGTATATTAAAAAAAATGACTATAAAGAATTACAAAAGGTGGTAAGTTACTACATTTTGGTGATATTTTCTTTTTATATTTTGATTTTGTGGTGAACATTATACCTGTTTGGTGATGTGATAAATGATGATATAAAGCTGACGTAAAAATAGTGGGTTTAGGGACCATTACTTTCGGCTTAAAAAAATAAAAAATAAAATCTAACTTGCTTATTTCTTCTTTTAAACAAAATAAAAGATTTAACTTACCGAATCTTAAGCATATAATATGTTGAAACTGATTTGCAAACTCTAAAATTTTATTTACATACTTAAATGTTAATTAAAAAGGGGTTTTTGCATATATATCCTTCCGAAAATGCATAATTGCATATATATCTAAAGCATGCATAAAAACCATTGTACTATGTGCATCAAAAACTTGTAAAAAGGATATATATGCAATTATTCACTTTGAGAAGGATATATATGCAGTTCTGCCATTAAAAATAAAGTAATTCAACAATATACAAACATGTGATGCTTGAATTGGTGTGTACCCAATGTTGCAAAAATCGTGAATCGGTACTGAGGCGGTCCGGGGCCGTGTAGCGTTTTTTTACCGATTAATCGGCCGATTACCTTGTAATTGCCGATTAATCGGCCGATTTCCTAGTAAATCTCTCCAAGTTCCAGGGCCTTGTAGCTTGTAATCACCGATTAATCGGCCGAGTTGGCCGATTTTTGCAACACTGTGTGTACCTTTCAATTGTCAATTTGTCAGTGTGTGCAAATAAGAGGTTGTTAATTATTGGTACACCTCTTAAAGTGATAACCACTCTTTTAAAAGATTTTTTTGTTAATTTTTTTTTTAATTATAAAACTGTGAAATAAAATCAGAGCAAAAAATATAAAGTTTGATAAGTTAAAAGTAGTAAAATACAACAAACACGGAGTAGAAAATTGTATTTGTCTTGTTAACAAAGTGAAAAGATTGCAAAAAAAAAAGTTACATAAAAAAAATACAAAATTAAAAAAAATCAAAAATCATAAAAGTGAAAAGATAATTAAAAATAAAAATAAAAACTACTAATTCATCAAATACCCTAAAAGTATAACTGCGGTTACCCTACGTGGCTTAAAAGTTTTTCATTTCTTAAAATGCCTCAGGGCGAAAGGCTTTCGCCCTGATAAATGGGGGCGACTTATAAAATTGCGATACGTGTCAAAAACAAATACATGAGTGGGACATGTTTCATAATTTTGTAAGAGTCGTCCCCACCTACCCAGGGCGAATTTCACCTTATGACATTTTAAGAAAGAGAAAACTTTGGGGGTATATAGGTAACCCCACTTTTATCTTTGAGCCATTTAAAGAATTACTTTATATATAATGCAGCGTCGGATCTATGGAAATGTGCCGTTGCGTCATCTGACGTCACTGTGTTTTAGCCCAAATTTTAGCCAAAAAAGGCCCGATCCATGAAATAAAAAGGGATACAAACACCTGACCACAAGGGCGCATGAGATACCAAAAGAGAGAGAAGGTGGTGGAGGTGAAGCGGCGAGGTGGTGGTGTACGGTGGTGGCGCCGGTGGTGCTTGAACATGAACTAAACGGTCTCCAAAAAATCTCAAGTGCTCCAGAAATGACGACGGGGTCGAGATCTACGCGATGGAGTGATTATTTGAGTTGGCCGAAAAAGTGCTCGTAGATGGTGATGGCGTTGGAATTTGGCCGGACGGTGGGGTGTGGCCGGATTAGGGTTCATGCGAGGTGACGTGTGAGAGAGATGTTATGTGTGTGTGTGTCATAATGAGGAGAGAGAGAGAGAGAGAGAGAGAGAGAGAGAGAGAGAGAGNGTTGCATTTTCCATTGACTAAATAGCATTTGTTCTTCGGGATTCATGTATGGGTTTGTTGGGAAGGTAGGAAAGTAAGGCGATTGATTGTATGGATTCAAAGACGAGCCCGGATTTGAAGACGCGCAAGTCATTTGGTTCGACGGGTCATTGAGCATGTTGTTAATCCATGGTGAGTTGGGATTCATTTTGGTTAGAAAAAGATTGAGAAAAGTAGATAGTTAATATGTGTTGGAAGTGTGTGTGATTTGTTAGTGTGTTTATAGGTAATTAGGGGGTTAAAAAGTTTTTTTTTTTTTTTTTTTTTTTTTTTTTTTTTTTTCAAATTTAAAGATTGAACCATTATTGATCCTTGAATTAATTTACATACTGTAGATGTACAGTGAAACATGTGGCGAATTAAGAAAAGGAGACAATGAAATATTGAAATGCCATGTGTTTCATCTCCTTTGTTAATCACGTATATTTTGCTTGAAGATGAGTTAGACACGTGAATTAGTAAAATCTGTTTTTGCTCTTTAGTTAGGCAAGTAGGATATTAGTTTGTGACGGAATTGTATACATTTGGTTAGGAGAGAGTTTAGAGCCTTGTTAATATTTTTAGCAAAGTATACTAGTTTTAAACATTGTTTGCGTATGAATCATGTTTATAACATTGGTGACAATCAAATGACAGGAACGAATAAAGACACTGACTCGAAAAGCACTAGTCAGCAATCCGTTTCACAACAGATCTTGAATTCTAACCTCTACAGATCAAATTCAGTTGCTTCTAAACCCGTTTCCGAGAAATTTACTATTACATCATCTCAGATCATAGATAGGAATTCAAAGGACGAAACGCTAAAGATGATGTTATCGGACATGCCTTGTGTTTCTACCAAAGGAGACGGTATCAATGGGAATAAGATAGAAGGGTTTTTGTATAGATACAGAAAAGGCGAAGAAGTGAGAATAGTTTGTGTTTGTCATGGTAGCTTTTTGACTCCGGCTGAGTTTGTGAAGCATGGTGGTGGTGGTGACGTTGAACATCCTCTCAGACATATCATCGTTAACCCACCTTCATTATGATGTAAACGACACAAAACCGTTGTCGTGCTCTTGTTTGGTCCTTTTATGTGCCAAACAAAATGTTAAATAAAGTGTTGATTAGTACCATATATAGACAACATTGTAGAGAACAAATTTGCTTCTCTGCTCCCCAATTTAGTGAGACTTTTGTTGCGTAAACTATTGACACACTTTTTTTAGTCAACTCTATATGGAGGTAATCTATATTTGCTTTGTAGAATCAAAATGTATGTAATAAAGCATGGGTCAAATTAAAGTAGATTTTAATATCCTGGTCCTAAGGTGTTTATACTAGTGTCATGAACTACGAATAAAAGAATTATGATACCCTCCAACTCGGAACATGTTAAGATCTCACATCGGCCAAGTATGGAATTAGTTGGTGGTTTATAAAGTCTAGGTGTCCCTTTTATAAACCACCAACAAATCACATACTTGGCCGATGGATCGTAACAGAACACTGATATTTCTTGAACCTTTTGGTCATTTAACTCGTTGACGTATACTCATATGGCCTGACTGGTACGGTTTGAAATATGTTTACGGGTCTGTGAGTTCAGAATCTCAGAATAGAAGCAATCACGCACAGTAGCCTCCGATACTCCATGGATACGTTGAAGCTTGTTTCTTGTTAAATTCAAGTTCCCTGTACCCCTGAGGTCTTGAACAAGTTAAAAAGTCAACTATTCGTATTATTTGAGTTATCTGACGCTTGTGTTTACGAGGTTGCGTTTTGGACGAGACTGGCAGTGGGAACTACGGATTTCGTTGCAAGTAATTTCTGCTCCAACTGATTTGCTATGTTGAACTTTGCGAATTTTTAGAAACAAAGTTGAACTAATAGCTTAAATTGAAAACAAGTGGTCACTGAGCAGCTGACTGTCAAACTAGAAATAAGACTACATTAGATTCAAAAACCGGTTTTGGCATATTTTCAAATAACAATGCATAAAAGTGGTCGCTAAAGCTAATTACTCTTGCAGATCATCTCTTTTTTAGTTTATGATTTATGGTTGATATTCATTCTAGATGTAGAAAAACAACTAAACAAGCGTGACAGTCTATTTTCAGCCGATTACTATGATATGAATTAAACAAATAAGACAGAAAAAAGTGATGACCGGTAAATTTACCGCGTCACCATACTTGGTTCATGATAATAATAAGTCGATCATGTACTGACCCGCATGACCCATGGGTTTACATATACAGTACAACAAATCAAAATTGTTATAACTGTAACATTAAATTACAAACAATGCATATATAAAACAACCATCAAAATTAACACTTGTAATGACTCGTTTCGACCCAATCTCTTTTTTGACCATTTGCCTAACACAAACCTTTTTCATAAAAAAAAAAAAAAAAAAAAAAAAAAAAAAATGTATAAAATAGATGTTGATAAAAAATAAATAAAATAAAATAAAATAAAAATGGTAGAAGAGGTATAATACCCCCACCCTAAATATATGTGTCTGTATATTTTTGCACCACGTCACTTCCTCCTAAACTCAAGTAGACCCCAGTACCCCACCCTAGTCCCCAGAATCAGAAGTTACTGCTACAGAAACCTACTAACACACGTGGCTATTATAACCCTACTCTTTACTCAACTGACACGTGTCCTTAACAAAACATATGTATCTCAAGAAGAAAAAACAACGCTTGTTTTCCTCTGCCGTTTGTTTTGTTTTTTCTTAAAAGCTTACGTGGCCTCCTCTTCTTT
The DNA here is from genome assembly GCA_014162995.1 of Artemisia annua. Lineage (NCBI taxonomy): Eukaryota > Viridiplantae > Streptophyta > Magnoliopsida > Asterales > Asteraceae > Artemisia > Artemisia annua. The sequence continues at coordinate 92,253 of LBNU01019782.1, forward strand.
CTACCATACCTCCACGTGTCACCAACTCCTAATTTTCAAGGATATCTTCGTAATTTCACACTATCCAACCACAATAAAAATCTCCTCATTTTCTTCTTTCTTTTTTGCACCTGCATTTTCTCTCTCACAAAAACTATTATTTTCCGGCAAGATTTCCGGCCAAAACACAATGTTTTATTAAAAAAACCTAATTTTTTTTATAAAATTTTATCAGAAATCCGATAAAGAATTTATAAAGATTCAAAATGGTTCATTCTTTAAGATGGGTTTTATAAACAAAAATTCTTGATCTTATTATAATATATATATTTTTTTTAAAAATTATATCATAAACCCTATTATGGATTTCTTAAAAAGATTTGTTTCAGACGAGGGTGGTGATGGTGGTGGGGCCCACATGGTAAAAAAAGTAAAAGTTGACGACGATGAAGAAAACATTGAGTTAAGTTTAGGGTTATCATTAAACGGTAAGTACGGTATCGAAAAACGTCGTATAGACAATAATAACAACATGTTGGTACGTGCATCTTCGGTAGTAGCTGACATGACAAGTTTCTTAACGGTTGATCAAACAACGTCGTTAACAAGGACATGTTCTTTGCCTGTTGAGATGGTCATGGAAGATGAGTCGTTTAGGAAAAAGAAGGAGATGCAAAGCTTAAGAAGATTTGAAGCAAAAAGAAAACGAGTTGAGAAGATGAAAAATGGAAGTTGCGAGGTTAAAAAATTAAGGTGTTTGAGTAATGGGAATAATGATGTTACGAAGTCGTTTTTGCCGCCGTTGCCGAAGATGTCATCGGTTGGGTCGGGTGGGTCACCAGGGAGTGGTGGCTCGTCCGGGCTTTCGGATTTGGAAAGTCAACCTTTTCCTGGTACGGTGTTTATTTGTTTCTATATATGTTGCATAATGTGATACTCTCTATTTTTTTAGCTCAACTATACAATATATTTGACAATTGTTATAATGATTTGAACCCATAACTATTAGGTTAGAGAGCATATTACGAATTATTTTACGATTCCGCTAGGCTATTTGATTGATCTTTGATCATGTTGCAAACTCTTATTCACAGGAAACATGCTTAATGTTTACAATTGCTATTGTGTATTTTGTTTTTTCAAGATTGAGATTTAAGCCTTGCTATATGATGATTTGACTCTTAAATGTTTTTTTAATTGTTTGGTCATTAGCGTTTATGTTGCCAACCAAAACTTTTACTTATCGACTATTAAAATCTTTTATCCTTTCTCTTTACGTATATGATGTAACCCCGGAACTTTTTTTGTTGTGAGAAAAAGAGTGTAAATGATCGGAATCACCATGATCTTTTTTTTTTTTTTTTTTTTTTTTTTTTTTTTTTTTTTTTTTTTTTTT
>LBNU01019782.1:95717-110902 GCA_014162995.1 Artemisia annua
TCCAAGAAGTGCTGAGCGGTACACCGGAAAATCGGCCCGGAAAAGGACGCCGGAGGATGGATAAAGGTGAAAGACGCAGTGATGGATTGAAAGAGGTTTTATGGGGTTTTGAAGATGACCCATTTCTTGGGGTTTGAACCCTAGAATAGGGTTTTAAAAATTAAAACCTTGTGTTAAGAGGAAAGTGATGTATGAGATCTGGGGTGTTAAGGTTTTTGTTTCAACCCTTAGTTGTTGTTTTTGGTGGGTTGGAAAAGACAGAAAGCTTTTGGTCATTTTGGCTTTTTGTTTGGGTGGAATTTTTTTTTGGGCAACGAAATCAATGTTTGGAAAATCTTTGTAGGTTTTATGATTTGTCCTTTTGCTTTAGGGGTGTAACGAGCCGAGAAACTCGCGAGCACTCGAGATCTCGACTTCGAAACAATTACTCGATTCGACTCGATTTTATAACGAGCCGAGACAGCACTCGCGAGCTAGCTCGCCTTGACTCGATTTCACATTTACACCTATACGTATAGTATATGGTACATGTATACCATACTATATTATACTATGCATATACTAATAGCCATAGATGTACCTATCTTATACGTATGATATACTAGCTATACTATCATATAATACTCCCGTATATAATATTTTACTATATATAACTATATATACGTATAGTACTAGTACGTATGATAGCCGGTGATGCCGTACTATATATATATACTATACGTAGGCTATCGAGTATCGACGTATAGGCTAGATGAGTCATATTATAACCGGGCTATATATAGCGCTCGATAGGGTATATATAGTATATATAGTGATACTATACTATAGTATCTATAGGGGTGTGTAATCGAGCCGAGACAACTCGCGAACAACTCGAGATCGACTCGAAAAATACTCGACTCGACTCGATTTTAAACGAGCCGAGCTCGAGCATGTCAATACTCGACTCGACTCGGCTCGATTACACCCCTACTTTTGCTTTGTGTTTTGTGGTTTATATACCCTTAAATAGCAAGAGTGTAACTAAAGTTAATGTTTGTTACACTTTTTAAGTTGCTGTAAAAAAATTTGTTTATGTTCATTTATTAAATCAATGAACATGGAAAAGATTTTTCAATTCGTCTAGCTAAATGGACGAATATGAACCAACTCTTGTGAGCTCAAGGTGGGAGTGATCTTGGCGATACGTATCATCACTCGGGTTGGATTGTAGTTGCCTCTGAAAGGACATGCTCGTGATGCTAACGTCGCTTCTTCCCTACTTTATCGTATTATAGAAGGTATAGGTACGAGATAGGTTTATTTTAGTGTATAGAGTGGTTGGTGTTGATGACAAAACTATTATGAGAATAAAGAGTAGAATGGTAGTGGAAAAAAGAAGATAGTGTGACAATAAGGATAAGTGTGCTGCTGATTAAGGTTTATAGAGTTATTTATCATTCATATAATATATAGGAAACAAGCATATAAAATAAATCAATGTAAAGAAAGCATTCAAAATCACCCATGACATCCTTATGATTTGTATGATTAATCTATTATAACAAGAGTAGAAACCATGTGTATCTTTGTTATGAATGATGATCAAGAGAAACAAATAACCAATAGAGATTATTCTCTTATGTTGATCTACATTACACGTCTAATAACACCTTCGAAATGCTAGCCTTTCACCGTCAAATCAGCTAACGCCTTTATCAACTTGGAACGAGCAACATAAAAACCAAAAACCGAAACCTTTGGGGAAGGGTATTCGGCCGATCAAACAAGGAGGGAGGGGGAGGAAAGTTTTGGGTTTTGGGTTAGATTTTAATTACGAAGGGATGTAAATCTTCATTTTTTTTCTCTTATGGTATTTTCGATCCATATAACTGATAAATATAGATTTATATCTCTATTAGTTATAATGTATGCATATACATTCCTTAAATTTAAAATGCTTAAAATTTGAGTAATGTTGATTGCCTATAATACCCTTTAAACTTAAATACTTAAATGACAAGTAATGTTAGTGAAGTGTTGTACCATTTATTAAAAATGGTAATATCATCTACAATAACATTAATATCTTAAATTTTGTTTAATCCTTAAACTTTTATCATTTTTTGTTTCTAACCCAAAAACTTTTTTCTCGCAATAATTAAATATTGAACCAGTAAGTTTTGCATCAAGGGTCAAACCAGAATCACGATGTCACAAATATAATTATTTGTCGCTATACACCGTCATTTTTTCACGGATATTCGTCTAGTATATTTAGTAGACAAAAAGTATGGAAAGACAAAATTAAACAATACTTAACTTATTATTTAATAGGTCACGTTTGGTTCGCTGTAACCTGATATAATTGTAATATGTTGTAATTGTAATCTGATTACATTACGTAGGTTGTTTGGTTTGCAGAACGGATGAAATTGTAATTCAATACAATACGTAAGTTGTTTGGTTTGCAATGTAACTGTGATTCAGTTTACTCAGTTACATCAAGTAAGGGAATACAGATTACATAGCAAGTTAGATAGAAAGTTTTGAATAGCGTTATAATTCATAATTTTATAAATTAAAGCATTTGTATTTATAAATTAGTACAATATATATTTATTTATGATTTATTTATTTACATATTTTATTTTATAATTAGGTAATTTAAAAATAACAAATAATAAATGTTTATACTTAAGATTTTTAATTTTTATTAAATTTATAATTAGATAATTTAAAAACAATAAATATTTTATACTTGAGATTTTTAATTCTTATTAAATTTATAATTAGATAATTTAAAATTGTCATCCGATCAAAAATCAAAAAAGTTTCACTAAAAGTATATAAGTATCACCAAATATAAATAAGTGTTACTAAAACTTTTATAGGCTTCTCCCCAACTTAAAAAGTGTAGGTAAAAGTCCAATAGGTAAAAGTCTATTTATAGTGACACAATAAAAGTGTGAGTACATATTTTTTTACCTTCCGTGACACATTTTGTTTATAAAAAATGTCATTAAAACTCAGAATTTAAGGCTTTTACCTACACTTTTTAAAAAATGTCATTAAAATGTTTGATTTAATGACATTTTTGTGTTATTAAAACCTTTATTGTCACTTTATGTCTATTTTCTTGTAGTGTGAGGATTCTTTTTACGGTCAGTCCCATTAACTGCATTCTAACATTTTCACTAATGATTTGTAGCACAGTTTCCACATTCTTCCTTTTGAATATATGATTTTTTACACGTATGCCGTTTATCACCAAGTTACCACCTTTTGAAAGGGGANTTATTAAAACCTTTATTGTCACTTTATGTCTATTTTCTTGTAGTGTGAGGATTCTTTTTACGGTCAGTCCCATTAACTGCATTCTAACATTTTCACTAATGATTTGTAGCACAGTTTCCACATTCTTCCTTTTGAATATATGATTTTTTACACGTATGCCGTTTATCACCAAGTTACCACCTTTTGAAAGGGGAAAAAATATTGAAAAGGTTTATTTTGGCAGGACTATACATAAAATAAACTTAAAAAAAAAAAAAAAAAAAAAAAAAAAAAAAAAAAAAAAAAAAAAACACCAATTAGCAAAGAGCCGGAACAAAGAAATTTACGTCATACAATTGTTACTAGATCATGAATCCAATCTAATCATTTAGGTCTAAAAGATCTATGATCGTGAGTTAACCAATAGTGTCTTTTCTTGAAGACTTGAAGTTGAAACAAACACAATGTCTAGATCGCCATATCACCCATATCGTAGTTCTGATCACCACATTGAAACGCGGCTTAGCATCGTTATGAATGTGTGTCGTCTGAGCCCTTAGAAGAAGATTATGGAGGTTATCCGGTTGGCCTCTTAAACCCTACCAATTTCTAATTGTCGATCAATACTTATGAATAAGAAATTCATCATGCGGATATCATGAACTTATTATTATTATTATTTCTATATTAAGACGCTCATAGAGTCATATGGTCATAGGAGACAACGAAATAGTCTTCCAGCTCATCTTGTTTTCTTTTTCTTTCTTTCCATAAATAATTTTTGACAATTGACTTTTTTAACCGAATAGATCTGTACGTTTATTTGAAAATTGAAATTCACTGTCTAGTGTCTACTTATAATCTGGTAAATTGTACGTTATTCGACAAGTGAATATGACATGTTGATATTTTATACTTTTTTTGATATCCGAATATAAAATGGGATTTTCTCATATAAAATCTTTTATATAATAAAACAAAACTCCTATTGGTAATTTTTCATTTCAAAAAAATTGGAACCATACCTTATTTAGTAATAATTTTATTTAAAAAATATATATATATTTTCTTATTAAGTAACATTTTATATTTATCCATAACACAAGTAGAAGATAAATACAAAAAATATAGATAAGATATTAAAAAAAAAAAATTATTATTTTCTTATTAGGTAACATTTTATATTTATCCACAACACAAGTAGAAGATAAATACAAAAAATATAGATAAGATGCAATTAACAATAGAATTAAAATTTTTAAATAATTATTTCAAAAAAATTTAAAAAAAAAACCCGCGCGTGCGCGGGCATTATAACTAGTATCGTAAACAAAGTTTTCAAGCTTTTTCTTCACCAAGCCAACTCTTAAAGTCGTACTCACTGGTGGTTTTTATTAACGAAACGAATTAATTGCCATGTGAGTTTTCTTTTATGTTGCGTTAAGGCATCCAGTATGGTAGACTTTTGTAAAGGTTTAAAATTGATTTATGTCATTAACTTTTAAATCTTTCTGTTGTACAAACCTATTTTCACTACACACAAAGTTCTTAAAGCTTAAAAAACATCATATATATCTCAATATGCATTAAACTGTGAAAAAATTCAAAATATTAAACCTTTTCATGCCAAGTAAGCATGAAACACGTTTTCACTATGGTTAACAAAAGTATAAAACTCTTCATCATATTATAGACCTATTTGTAAACCACCATAGTGGATGCTCTTATCATCCCTAAAGATTAGAAGTGCACGAACCCCGGCCTAGACTGTGAAAAAACAAAATTTGGCCGCTTCAGGGTAAATTCAAAATGAAACCAGTATACTCGATGCGGTAAAGAAATGATGTATAATCAATTGTAATATTCTCTTTTCTGAAAAGACAAAGTTACACACTAAAAATATAGTGTATTTCGATACAACCAAAACAATCTTAGTAATTAAATTTGTACAGTTGTACCCACAACATTTTGGTTGGAGACATAACTATCTCACAAATAACGCTAAGTCATAGACTTTTGATTTAATCACGTAAGTAAATATCCTAAAATCTTTAGCCAAAGTTCAAGTTCAGTTCATGGTTTGATTTTGGGACCTAACTAGAAATTATCCTCGATCACATAGCTTGTTGCAAATTTATTATCTTATGTACTTTAATCTTGAAAAAGATTAAAATATGAAAGTATGCTTAAAAAAAAAAAAAAATAAAAAAAAAAAAAATAAAAAAATAAAAAATTTAACCATATTTTTGAAGACTATTTGTACCAAGTAAAAACGCATGAATCATATTGGTCACTTAAAGTTATTTTAGTGAATGATTTAATTGCCAATGACCCATAGTAGCTCGGTCAAATGTATGAGTTGATGATGAGAGCTGAATTGCATCATATGCTGATTCTTTAGTTGATGATCCAAATCACAGGGATAGAACAAGTCAACAAGTAGAGGCTATAAAGGCAACAAACAATTACTTTTTCTCTCTCACCTACACTTTTTCTCTCCATAACTAACTTCCCGCCTTAATTCCACCATTAAAATACCTCAATTTCCTTCAATTACACATCAATTAGTACGTTCATTCAAAATCCAAATAGTGTAATCAGTTCAGTTTTGTATTCCGCATCTTTTGGTGTTAAAAGCCCCAAATTTCATCAGGTTTTTATACAAAACCCAGATGTGAGATTTTTGGCGCCAAAATTCGATTTTCTAATTGATCATTCATTTCATTATAATTAGTAGTATAATCGATATAATGAGGAAGAAAAGTGCTAATTCAAACCAAAACACATCGAATACTGGAAGAACGTCCAAAAGGAATGTTAAAGTGCCTAATCGATTCAAGGACACTGATTGTGCACTTAATATGAACAGAAACAATGATAATAGATCATTAGAGGCTGAACAAGAGGAATTGCTGGATAATATGGGGCTTGGGACAAATGAAGGTGATAAAGGGAAGAAGGAGGTGGATCAGGGTATGGTGAGTGAAGTAGATTTGACTGGTTTGGAATTTCCTACTCTGGATGAATCAATTGGTAAGAAAGGAGCTTCAAACAAGGAGGACAGTGTGAGTACAGATGCTGTTATTGCTGTAAGTCAATCTGTAAGTGCTCAAACACCTCTTAATACTGATGCTAATAAGGTCTGTGAGGCAAGTGTGGATAGTAATTGTGCTAAGACTAATGATGATATGAATAAGGTGGGTAAAACTTTTGCTGATACTGTTAAACCTAATAAGATTGATGTCCTTAATAAGCTGAGTTGGATACCAACAGTTATGAATGAGGGTAGGGAAGTTGTGATGTTTGATGATGAACTAATACTAGAAGGAAGTAGGAAGTGGAGTTTAACTCTGTGTGGACACTTGGTTGGTTGCAAAATGTCATACTATGAACTGAGATACAACTTAGTTAGAATGTGGAGTAAGTTTGGGCTTAAGGACATAGTATCTCAGAATGGTTTGTACTTGTTCAAGTTTAGGGAAATGGAAGGTATGATTCATGTGCTTGAAAGTGGACCTTGGCTAGTCAATAACAAACCACTGTTGGTACAGAAATGGGATCCAAATATTGTTGTTGATAGGAGTGATCCAGTTAGTTTACCTTGCTGGATCAAACTTTATGATGTTCCTGTTGAAGCATGGACTGTCAAAGGAATAAGTGCTATTGCTAGCAGCCTTGGAACACCAATTATGAAGGACAAATCTACAGCTAGAATGTGTGAAGAGGGGACTGGAAATATAGGATATGCTAGAGTGCTAGTGGAGATCAAAGCAACTTAAGATTTCAAGGAGAAAATTGAGTTGTGTTATAAAAGTGTTGAGCAACAGTTGAATTGTACTAAGTTTGTGAAAGTTGAGTACAGTTGGAAGCCTCCTAGATGTAATGAATGCAAGGTGTTTGGACATAATTGTGCTCAGAAAAAGGAAGTTAATTCTACAAAAGTTACTGGGAGTGATCAAGTTGATAAGAATGATGGTTATGGTAATAACAAGAAGAATGAATTTGTGGGTAATAGAGGAGGTAATAAGAATGTCAGAAGGAGGCAAGAGTTAAGGCCAGTTAACAAACAAGCTCAGGCATCATCTTCTGGAATACAAGACAATGGTGTGCAAGACCCTGGTCCATCTATTCAGAAAGTTACTACAGCCAATAACACCAATGCTCTTGAAGAACAAACACCATCTAATCATAAGAGCCCTAAAAGTCCATGGAAAGTGAGTCAATCTACTATGGAAGAGATTAAAAGAAGTGCTAATAAGTATGCTGTTTTAGAGGAATTAGTAGACAGTGATTGTGCTAAAGAACAAATGAGGAAGGATATAGAACTTGTGAATAAGTTTGTGAGTAGTCAGAGGCAACCTAGTTTGGAAGAGTTTGAGAAGTGGAATCATAATATGCACAAGTATTTTAGAGAACAATGGAAGCTGAAATGGAATGATGATTGCCCTGAAGTGGAAGAAGTATTGGATGCTGAGAATGGTATTAATCAAAGTATGACTGAGGATGAATTGAGTGGCAAGGCTTGTGATCTGCATTAGTTTTTATGGCAAATCTGAACTCTGAATGCAGGATTGCAGTTTGGAATGTTAGAGGTATGTGTAACAAGTATATGCAAAAGGATGTCAAGAGGTTCATTAATGATGAGAAATTAAGTGTATGTGCTGTTATTGAGACTCATCTTAAAGAAAAACAGATAAAGAAGGTGTGTGAGTATGTGTATGGTGATTGGAATTGGTGTTCTAATTTGAATGTTAGCAATAAGGGGTGTAGAATAATAATTGGGTGGAATCATGCTGATGTCAGTGTTATGCCTTTACACATTGATCATCAAGCCATTTTGTGTGTTATTGAAATCAAGGATAGTGGTACTAAGCATTTTTGCTGCTTTGTGTATGCTGCTAATTCAGGAAGAGAAAGAAAGGTTTTATGGAATACATTAAAAAGGTATAAGAGGAATAAAGCATTTAGATTCCCTAATTTCATTGCTGATAAACCTGAGTTTATTAACATTGTTCAAAAAGAATGGTTGTTGCAGGTTGAGGGATGCCATATGTTCAAACTTGTTAAGAAAATGAAAGCAATGAAAAGACACTTGAAGAACTTAAGCTGGAGTTTTGGTAATCTTCATCAGAGAGTAGTTGATTGGAGAGAAAAATTGAAGATTGCTCAAATTAAGGTTGATAAGGATCCTCATAATAGTTTGTTTAAAAAAGAAGAAGCTGATATTCTTCATAAATATAAAGTAGCTGTACAGGATGAAGAAAAGTTTCTAATGCAAAAGGCTAAGATTGATTGGTTGAGTGATGGTGACAGAAATAGCAAATTTTTTCATACTGTTTTGAAAGGAAGAGCTCATAAAAGCAGAATTGAAGTTATTCATAGTGAAGATGGTGTGAGACATGAAGGAGAGAGAGTTGCTGAGCAGTTTGTCAAGCATTTTCAAAAGTTCTTAGGCTGTGATGATCCAGTGCAGAGTTATGATTTTGATGGACTTAATGCCAATAAAGTTAGCAACACTGATGCAGAAGTGATGATGAAAGAGGTCAACAATAAGGAAGTGAAAGAAGCAGTATTTGATATTTGTGACAACAAAGCTCCAGGACCTGATGGTTATACTGCCAAATTTTATAAGAAAGCTTGGAATGTAATTGGGGAGGAAGTTTGTGAAGCTGTAAAGGAGTTTTTCAGAAATGGTAAGTTACTTGGGGAGGTTAATTCTACTCTAATCACTCTTGTACCTAAAAGTGACACCCCTCTAAAAGTCTCAGACTACAGACCTATAGCATGTTGGAATGTGTTATACAAGGTGATAACCAAGATCATTACCAATAGATTGAAAACTGCTCTTTGCAAGATTGTAAGTCAAAGTCAAAGTGCATTCATTCTTGGTAGACAAATTACTGATAATATCCTCCTCACTCAAGAACTCTTAAGAGGATACAACTGGAAGAATGGTGCAAGAAGAATAGCTCTCAAAATAGATATACAGAAAGCTTATGACACTGTAAATTGGGTCTTTTTGGAAAATGCTCTTAAGATGTTTAGATTTCCTGAGAAGATGATTCATTGGATCATGACATGTGTTAGAGGGGCTGTTTTTTCTATTAACATCAATAGTGACAGAGTGGGTTACTTCAGAGCTGGAAGGGGGTTAAGACAAGGTGACCCAATGTCACCTTATATTTTCACTTTGGTAATGGAGGTCTTCACTCTTATTTTGCAAAAACAGATTGAGAATAATGGTAGATTTAGATACCACTGGGGTTGCAAAACTATGAAGATCTCTCACTTATGTTTTGATGATGATTTGTTGGTTCTATACCATGGTGATATTCAGTCAGTTAAGGTGGTGAAAGAAGCTTTGGAAATGTTCAGCAATATCTCTGGATTGAAGCCAAACATCAACAAAAGTACTGTGTTCTTTGGTAATGTACAAAGCAATATCCAACAGGAAATCCTATCCTTGTTACCATTTAAAATTGGCTTGCTTCCTGTCACTTACTTAGGGGTTCCATTGATCACTAGACAACTGACATTCACTGATTGCAAGTGTTTGATTGATAAGGTGAAGAACAAGGTGAGCAATTGGAAGAATAAAATGTTGTCTTATGCAGGTAGACTGCAGTTGATTGTATCTATCTTATCTGCTATGCAAGTCTATTGGGCATATGTATTTGTTCTCCCCAAAGCTGTTATTAAAGACATTGATAAGCTGCTTAAAGGGTTCTTATGGTGCCAAGGTGAGCTATCAAAAGGGAAAGCTAAAGTTGCTTGGAAGCTTATTTGTAGACCTAAATGTGAGGGTGGGTTGGGTATCAAAGAATTGGAACAATGGAATGCAGTTCTTATGACTAAACATCTGTGGAATGTTGCTAGTAATAAGCAGACAATATGGGCAAAATGGATTATGGAAACAAAATTAAAAGGCTGCAGTGTGTGGGAAGCTAAGAGTGATACAGGTGCTAGTCATGGATGGAAACAAATCTTGAATCTCAGAGATAAGGTTAGGAAGCATGTCACATGCCAAGTAGGAAATGGTGAGAGTATTTTCCTTTGGCATGATAAGTGGTGGGGACCTGAAGCCATTAGTAAGTTTATACCTATGGAAAGAATTGATCAAGCTGGATTGAGTCAAAACATGAAAATCAAAGACATGGTCAGAAATGGTCAATGGTGTTGGCCTGATAATTGGTATAATGAATTCCCTATTCTGTCCATAATTCCTGTTCCTACATTGTGTCCTAATTCAGAAGATAAGTACATGTGGTGTTCTAATAATGAGAAGATTGGTAAGTATTCTACTAACCAGGCTTGGGCAGATTTAAGACAGAGTGGTAGTCAAGTGGTTTGGTTTGATATTGTTTGGTTTTCTAACTGAACTCCTAAACATTCTTTTATCATGTGGATGGCAATCCAAGGAAGACTGTCTACTTAAGAAAGATTGCATCAATGGTATCCTGATAAGATAATGACATGTCCTTTCTGTGAGCAATGTTTAGATTCACTGAATCACCTCTTCTTTGAATGCTACTATTCTGGAAAGATTTGGAAATTTTTAAAAGAAAAAGCTGGCCAAAGTTCTCTGCCTGATAAGTGGGAGGATATCATAAGCAGTTTGACTAGCATCAGGCACAACAAGTCTATAAAAAGTGTTTTGATTAGAATCATCTTGGCAGCTTGTGTATATTTTGTATGGAATTAGAGAAATAAGAGATTGTTCACAAATGAAAGAATTGATAACAAGGAGCTACTTGAGACTGTTATCAATCATGTGAGACTAAAACTTTCAAGTCTAAGAGTTAAGAAGTCTGCTCAAATTGTGGATGTATGCAAAAAATGGGATGTTTTGATGAATGAAGTATGGTTTTTGGGTTGTTTTGGAGTATGAGGTGGATAAGTGTTAAGTATTTGATCATTTGTTCCTCTATGAAGATGCCCTGTTTCTTAAAAGGGGTGTTTGGTTCTGAGATTTATGGAAGTAGTTTGCCAATATACACTACACTGATCAGTCCAACCATAACAGTGTGTATGTATCTAGTATCTTGGAGTTCTTTGGGTGTGAATGTACTCACTGGATCATCATTCTCCTGACCAGTTGGTCCTTGGTAGGAAACTGTGTTAGGCTTTGATGCTATAGTGAGAGGTCTAATTCCTTAGAATGTACCATAAGGTAGAGCATAACACTGTGAAGGGTATATGGTTGTGGAGGCCAATGTATGATGAATGGAATAGCGAGGAGTGAAAGATGAACATGCTTGGTCCATTCAATACATTGGCACAGGAGGATAGGTTGGTCATCATGGGGGGTGAGTGTTTCCAAACAATTGAAGCCTTTCTAGAGAAGGAAATGTAGATTGTTTTGGAAGAGCCCCTCCATGGATGGGTTTGGGTTCCTAGTGATGCCAAACATTGTCCTGTCTTTTCTGTTGTGGGTGCTGGGTGAATGGTTAAGATGGGAAGTGTTGTGGAAATGTAGCTAGATGGGAGGTGCAATAGAANAAACATTCTTTTATCATGTGGATGGCAATCCAAGGAAGACTGTCTACTCAAGAAAGATTGCATCAATGGTATCCTGATAAGATAATGACATGTCCTTTCTGTGAGCAATGTTTAGATTCACTGAATCACCTCTTCTTTGAATGCTACTATTCTGGAAAGATTTGGAAATGTTTAAAAGAAAAAGCTGGCCAAAGTTCTCTGCCTGATAAGTGGGAGAATATCATAAGCAGTTTGACTAGCATCAGGCACAACAAGTCTATAAAAAGTGTTTTGATTAGAATCATCTTGGCAGCTTGTGTATATTTTTTATGGAATGAGAGAAATAAGAGATTGTTTACAAATGAAAGAATTGATAACAAGGAGCTGCTTGAGACTGTTATCAATCATGTGAGACTAAAACTTTCAAGTCTAAGAGTAAAGAAGTCTGCTCAAATTGTGGATGTATGCAAAAAATGGGATGTTTTGATGAATGAAGTATAGGTTTTGGGTTGTTTGGAGTATGAGGTGGATATGTGTTAAGTATTTGATCATTTGTTCCTCTATGAAGGTGCCCTGTTTCTTAAAAGGGGTGTTTGGTTCTGAGATTTATGGAAGTAGTTTGCCAATATACATTACACAGATCAGTCCAACCATAACAGTGTGTATGTATCTAGTATCTTGGAGTTCTTTGGGTGTGACTGTACTCACTGGATCATCATTCTCCTGACCAGTTGGTCCTTGGGAGGAAACTGTGTTAGGCTTTGATGCTATAGTGAGAGGTTTAATTCCTTAGAATGTACCATAAGGTAGAGCATAACACTGTGAAGGGTATATGGTTGTGGAGGCCAATGTATGATGAATGGAATAGCGAGGAGTGAAAGATGAACCTGCTTGGTCCATTCAATACATTGGCACAGGAGGATAGGTTGGTCATCATGGGGGGTGAGTGTTTCCAAACAATTGAAGCCTTTCTAGAGAAGGAAATGTAGATTGTTTTGGAAGAGCCCCTCCATGGATGGGTTTGGGTTCCTAGAGATGCCACACACTGTCCTGTCTTTTCTGTTGTGGGTGCTGGGTGAATGGTTAAGATGGGAAGTGTTGTGGAAATGTAGCTAGATGGGAGGTGCAATAGAAGGTGAATTCTATAGCTAAAGGTTGGCATGGTTCCTGTTATAGTGCAGCCTGTAGCTTGTGGATGTTTTTCTCTGTGGGAACAGAGATATGGCAATCTATAGAATGGATATCTGTAGTTCTGTTTCTGTAACAGTTAGTATTAGATACTGGGATTTATATTCTTTGTATTCACTGGTTGAAAGATGTTTCTTCAATCCAGATATGAGAATTGTAATGTAACTGTTAATATGTTGATAGTAATATAAAGAGTTCACCTTTGGCACAAAAAAAAATAAAAAAAAAATAGAAAGAAAAAGACTACAACATTCTTATTTAAGACCAATTTCACCTATTCAATTAGCATTTAAGGATATCTCAAATCTTGACTGTTAGTCGTATATTTTGGATAAGTGCCATAGATAAGTGCAAGTCAATTAGTTGTATCCTCATTGTAATTAGCTCAATTACGGGGTAATTATCAATTTACCCAAAATAGCTCTTGGCTTATCCTTATATGTATCACATCACTTTGTAATGGAAGAATCAAACAATCATTCTCAAAACACTCTCATTATTCTCTGATACCATGTAAGTATTAAGAGATAATGATGATTTTGATTGATTGATTTGCACTTATCTATGGCACTTATCCAAAATATACGACTAACATTGATGTGGACGTATAGTCTGGAATGGGCCCAGCCCGGCAGACAGCGGCCCACTTTACGCCTAAACCCTAATCCATGCTCTATAAATATAGGGTTGGGATTCTCTTCTTCGCAGAACAGAACACAACAGAACACAACAGGTTACTCTAAACCTAATTCTTGTATGCTATATCGCATCGATACTAACTTGACCGTCGGAGGTGGATCCCGGGGCTACGGCCTCGGGTCCACTCCTAACGGGTTCTCTTTGTTGACAGGTCTAATCAGGGCTCGAGAAGACGACTAACGGCCCAGGGAGAGTCGTTGGATCCTGCCCGCGCCAGATTATGTATCAACAATTGACTACATTTCCACTAAATGCCAAACACTGGTCATACCCAATTATGCAGCTACGACCAACCTCACACAAAAGAGATAAGAATGCATAGCACAGTGGCCTCATCAAGACTAAGGATCACTTAAAGCTAGCTCACCAAACAAAGGCAACATTTCCATTCAATGTCTAATTCATATAATGCATGTAGCTTACTCTACCAAAGAATACTACAACTCTACGGATATCAACCATATATAAACTACATTTTCTCTACTAAAACTGTGTAACCATGATGCCAATGCATTCAGCCCTCCTCACACATTAACAACATGGAGTGCAGAATTTAGAGAGGCATCATCAACATCTAGAGATCACATAGAGTTAAACGACAGATTTCCAGTACATTTGTACATGTATTTTTATCAACTTTAAGATTTGTTAGGGCAAAGTAGCTTCATTTTTCATAGCTCACTAGCACCCATCCAAATCAAAAGTTCTAACCAATACTTATTTATTAACCCAATATCATTCAAAATCTTTTAATCACTTCTACAGCCGGTAATTCATCTGCACAGACCACTTTTAGTTCTACTCTTTTGACTGCTAGAGATTGCTTGACCTTTAGGCTTAGTAAATTCGGTCTGATATGTTCACATATAGTTGCTCTTACTGAATCGGTGAACTGTTTCTCACACATTCCTTTTTGTAGGATCCCAAGAGATATCAAGAACACGCATACAAATCACTATGAATGTTTTTGCTAGAGAGAAAAAGTAGAAAACTGGAGAGAGATATGAGAGGATATTATATTAGAACTTGGCGATGTTTCACGTACACAAATGAGACACACACCTCCTGGCTCCTACACACGACACATGTAGGAGTCGTCTATAAGGTAACTGGACCAACATATGGACTTAACTTATTACACATTTATACCACTAATACATATTAAGCTATAACCATTATCATTATCCTATTAGCATTAGCAGGGGCAGATCTAGGTACGGGCTAAGTGTGGCACCTGCCACACATATATAATCCAGGCCAACGAAATGTATTTATTTTTGGGGTAATCATTTTAAAAGGTAACTTACTTGCCAAAAAATCTTTTTATAGGTATTGAATAAAAAAAATTCATTAACGGTACACTATCTCTTTTTCTTTTCTTTTCTTTTTATGGGTAGTGATGACCAGTTTACCCTTCAAATTATATAAATGGTCCCTGTGGGTTTGCAAAAATTGCATCCACCGTTCTTAGGATAAATTACATAAATGGTCCCCGTGGTTTGGCAAAAATTGCATCACCTTTTTTTTTTTTTTTTTTTTTTTTTTAATTTTTTTAAAAAAAAAAA
>LBNU01019782.1:111241-149395 GCA_014162995.1 Artemisia annua
TGCCTTACTCATGGCTGAAAAGTGTTGTTAAATATACCAAGACAAAAATGGAATCATGCAAGTTCTCTTGTGGGACTGAACTATAAGTTTCAAAAGTTGAGGGGCATAATCGAAAGTTTATTTGACCCTTTAAGAAAATTGGATATATTGTGTTTTACGTAAAGCAACGAGAGGGAGGGTTAATTGTTCTTAATCGTAATGGTGAATGGAAAACGAAGTAGACAACATAAGCTATTAGAAGATGGAATAAGCTGGTTACCAGATTGCTTACTTGTTGAAATCATCTCTCGTTTACCTGAGACAAAATACGCCATAAGAACTGGTACACTTTCCAAACGATGGCAACATCTTTGGACTCAAGTTCCTAATCTCATTATTGATCGTTTATCTGAGTATAATGTCCCTCAATTCTATTCGTCTGTCGAAAGAATCATAAGTCAATCGAACAGTCTCAACAGATTCAAACTGCATGTCTTGTACACCAAGGAGACTAAATCTCAACTCAACAATTGTATTCGTGATGCTATTAATCATAACGTGCAAGAGGTTGATTTTTATTTGCGTCCTATCTGCTTCAACCGGTTTGTTTTACCTGAGTTTTTTTTCATCAGTTCAAGCTTTATTCATCTCACATTGAGTTATTGCCAATTTAAACAAGTGGATGTCGTTAGTTGGGAAAACCTCAGGACTTTGCATATTGATCATGCAGAACTAGACCAAGATGTGATTAAAAATATATTATCCGGAAGTCCTCTCTTGGAAACTTTGGAGTTGGCTTTTTGTTGTGGTTTTAAGCGGATTGATGTTACTAACAAAAGTGTTAAGAACTTGACGCTCATTGGATACTATAATGATATGGTCGAAATCAATGCTCCTTATATTTTGTCACTAGCATTCAAAGAATTTTTCTATTTGCGGGATCTTGTGAAATCAATGCTAAATGTGCCTTCCGTAATTAAAGCTGAACTAGATTATTACTTTCTGGATCAGCCTGAGGAAGTGCATGAAGAGATTCTCAAAGGATTAATACTAAGCCTTGGCCATGTCAAGGAGGTTAAAATTGGGAAAGAATGCTTAAAGGTAAAACTTTCTTTTTACTTTGGCAATTTGCATCTTAGTGGTTGTTTGGATATGCATTTTGATTCTGATTAATATGACTTGTATGTATGGAAACAATTTGGGATAACTGTCACCTGCCTCCTCATATCTTATATGTTTTGCTGTGATAATTATATTATATGAAAGACGACATCCGATGCTGAATTTTAAATTTTTTTAGCGTGAAGGTCATCAAACATGGAGCATGGACGTTTTTCTTTCATAATCCTGTTTCATAATTCTTTTTTAATTAAGCCAATATCGTTAGTTGGGAAAACCTTAGGACTTTGCATATTGAAGATGCAGAAACAGGCCAAGATTCAATTAAAAATATTTTATTTGGAAGTCCTCTTTTGGAAATTTTGATTTGTACCGTTGCTATGGTTTTGAGCAGCTTGATATTACTACTAGTCTACTAACAAGAGTGTTAAGAACTTGGTGTTCTCTGGATACGGTGCTCCGTATACATATTCTGTCGAAATCAATGTTCTGTATATCTTGTCGCTAACAATCCAAGATTGTTTACCATTATAAACTATGCGCACTAGGACACCTTTTTTGATAAATGTTTATCTGTATTTCGCACTCTTTGTGACTTTTGAAAGAAACTGGTGTTACAATCGTTACCTTATGGGCAGACATGTTAAATTTGTCAATAGTTGTGTTTGCTCTATTATAAATGTCGATTTAGATAAATAAAGAGAACCAAAAGTTACATCAGACAATACAATGAAAGAATGGAGGCCTATGTAAAATGCCCAGTACTAAATTATAACATGAAGCAGATTATACACTTGTCCCCAACTTGCTGTTTACTTCAGATTAATTCAAAATTTGACTTTTTCATAGGACTCATTCACACCAGCCTATCAGCTTTGAATCATAAAATTTTCTTCTCGACACGTAGTCAAAATGAAATCCTTAATGCCCCATCTTTGAAATTGGAAGATTTAGTAAGTTATTCTTTAGGCCAAAAAAAGCAGTAGATCAATACAAGATATCTTTTACTTTTCTCCTCAAATAATCTACATCCCACCATTGTTTGACTTTTGACTTTCATATAGTTT
The DNA here is from genome assembly GCA_014162995.1 of Artemisia annua. Classification (NCBI taxonomy): domain Eukaryota; kingdom Viridiplantae; phylum Streptophyta; class Magnoliopsida; order Asterales; family Asteraceae; genus Artemisia; species Artemisia annua. The sequence continues at coordinate 113,407 of LBNU01019782.1, forward strand.
TGAAGCTTGAACTAGAAATGAGGTCTTAAAGTATGATGAGTCTTGGTCTCTTTTGGCTATAGCAAACAATGTTACTGCTCAACCAACATCCATTGTAGAAACTTATGTAGCACAGAACTCAAAAAGTACCAAGTCAGAAAAGATCAAAAATTAACAAATTCATACTCCGTATAATCTACAAGTTTTAATGCGTAAGATAAACAATGTAATGCATAAGACAATAATAATACAACAAAATTTTACATGAGATATGATCATAAACATAAACATAAAAGCTAATGAAATCACTTTCTATGGAAACTGCTGTTTAATGATCTTGGAGCACCTTCAAACAAATCCAAGAGATAATTCTCAAGATCATCAGCACTATACTTAATATACTTCTCATTGATATTATTTGCATGCCTACCCACAAAAGTTCGATAAGCTTGAATCACCTTAAGTGACATTGAGATCCTTAAATCGTCACAAAGCTGACTATTTGGTATTGACCATCCAGTTTGACTCTTGTAGATCTCTTCAAACGCAGCGTAAAACATTTGCAGCCGCTCTTTAAGCAAAGTCTTGGAGATTGAACCTGAATGACCAGAATGATGTAGCCCCTCGTCTCTAAGTAGACTCAATATCGAGCTCCAAGTGGATCTCTCATAACTCATGGCATAATGTTGGAACTTCCAGTTACGTTTACGAATCCAATTGTCACCAAGCACGTTTCTTAGCTCCGACCCTTTAACTTTTTCGGCCATATAATGGATATTGTTCATTAGGAAAAGATGTCCCAATGCATCTTCTCTGTATAATCTTGATTTTTCCTCGAGGTTGGACTCAAGAAGCGACATTAAAGATCGGAAATGCAAACCCATTGGACATAAAGACGAGTAATCATTACTGCTATCTTCTTCATAGGCGGGACTTGCATCTGGTGAAGACGTGGAATCTGGATCTTGAACTTCACCATGGTCCTTTAAGAGGGCATTTAAGGAATTACTGTAGTCGATGAGTGTTCTAATGTAATTCATCACGTAACGAGTGAGATGGTGAATCCCACCTCCAGGAAAAGCAGCATTCGATACGTTGGATCCTACCGCGTTCTTGAACTCAAGGAATGTTGAAGTTACACATTCGCCTACTCGAGTAAGCACATCTTGGAATTCTGTTCTCAAGTATGCTCCATTATCATCAGGGTAAAAAGACTCGATATCTGGTGTAAGATCTACCATGACTTCATACATGTCTAGAATCCTGAGTAACTTTTCGGGTTGATGGGGTCCAACCGCAATTGCTTCTGCAAATGTCAAAAGCTGCAGGATAGAAGCTTTTGATGACTCTGATAAACAAAACGAGCTTACCGACTCGCGTTCCCCAAAAATTTGCTCGCACAAGTACTTCTCGCTTGCAAGATAAATCCTTACAAAAACCCTCAACGCCTTGGTCCATCTTCTGATCCTGGAGTTTAATGTAGCCCATTCCATCTTCAACACATCTTCAATGCTCGATTTTTCAACTTCAAGAATGTATAAACAATCATCTAAAGCATCTTTTCGGACGCTAATGAAAGCCTGAGAACATTCTCTACCATAATTTGAATCAAACATTAAATCAGCAATATTTCTCAAATCAGGAATCACATGAGGATTTATCAAATCCATAACATAAACCTCCGCTCCTCTACTTATACTATCTCTTTGAATCGAATCATCAACTGACTCATCTCCAAAAGAAAATCTTGAACTGTCATCCAACGAATCATCTTCAGTAGACCTAAACGAAAAACGTTCAGGCTCGAAATTTTGCCTATTATGAGCAAGCATATGCTTAAACTCCTCCTCAACTCTCGCCATAGACGTCTGAAGAACATCATTCGCCTTCCTCAAAATCCCATATTCTTCACTATCTTTACTCAAATTCAACCCTTCAAACCTCTCAACCAACCTCCTAACCTCATCAACCATCTTCAAATAGTCCTTACCATCATCCGTACCCGAATCCCATATCATAGACTGCCCAACCTCCCAAGCCACAACCTTCTCACTAATTGACTCAAGCCGCACCATAACCCCACTCAACTCCCCATTTCCACCATCTCCTTCATCTTTACTCTCCTCGATCTTCGCCAAAGACGCCAACCTCGCACCTAGATCTAACAAAACCTCCCTAGCCTCATTCGATAAAACCGTATTCAGCTCCAACTCCCTAATAATCAGCCTAGCAGCATCTATCAATCTTTCTTCTTCCATCATCAAACTACAACTTCCCATACCATANTGTTTGGATACGTGTTTTGGATGTGATTAGTGTCACTTGTATGAATTTAAAATTTTTTCTTTAGGGTATGATTGCAATTCCGTTTTCATTTTGACTGATAACTATCATTTCATACAGGCATTGCACCATTCTCATTTTCGTTATCTTCTCTTTTCTTTTTTGTTGGTAGGCTCTCGCTGGTTTAAAAGCAAAAGGTTTCACACTTCCATCGAATTTGAAGGTTCTTGGTGAAATTGATTCAAATTAAAGCGGAGACTAGAAAGAACTATTACTTGATCATGGTCCTAAAGGTGATGAATTTATAGCACTTTAGTTCTTGTTTAAATTTGTTACTCCATAGTGACTTTGATTTTGCAGACTCTAAACAATGCTTGCGTTAACTGTAAAATTACTAAAAACTAGTTATTGGCACTCTATTAAGAATCCTGGTCACAAGCTTATAAACTATTGGTGCTAAAGTTGTTCAGTGATGTATCTTATGTTTCTCCTTCCATGATGCTGGTTTATCGTATGTCATATGCTCGTGTGAACTTTGTTAGGCTTGATTGTGGTCATGTACTTGAAGATGAAAGTACTCTCTTAAACAGTTGAACATACTAATATAGGTTAGATTAACTCACACCTTGTACTTTTTTAACATACAAGTATAGGTTAGTGTGTGATGCTCGGTTGTGAACCTTCTTCTTTCTTCACTCAAAGATCTTTGTTTTTAGTGGTTTTGTTTGTCTTTTGGTTAGAGAGTACTTATTTACCATTGTATCCCTAGTGGAATGGTTGTGGTGCGTAGGTCAAACTAAATGGCATTGATATCCAACAATTTATAATTTGTAGCTCAACATTCGCGACACTTATTGCTTATGAATTATAGTGCTTATACTGTTTAAAGTGGTTACATGTTTGTATAAAAAAAGAATAAGTATTGACTAAGATGCAATGCAAAACAGTAGTTAGTTTGACTCTTAAAAGTCAATGATAAAGAAAAGTAATAAATCAGAAGTTATCTCTACATCCTCTTGACATACTATTTTGGCAGTTTTTGTCTGATCTATGTTCAAGGTCCATTTGCTAATGCATTCTACTTGCTCCTCAAACACATGTACTATAGTTCTGAAACTCTGTCAAGGAAGTTCTAGTGATTGATCATGCTCAATTTCAGCCTTCTAGGGGTCTGGTTTATCCGCTTGGTCAACTTGTGGCCAAATGGTCTGGTTTTTAGTCCTATGCTGAAATTAGAATGGATGTTTTTCTGATATTCATTATGATAATACTTTTCTGGGTGATGTTAAATTAAATACTATTTAGTTTTTCTGAGAGACTTTTGTTGGTTGTTTCATATCAATCTTTAACAAACACGGGCGAGGATTACACAGCATCATTTGTTGATTAAACACTAGGGATCAGTTTAGTCAAATCAGAGTACACAGAGCATTCTTTCTATAGCATGGTTCAGAATGCATTTACATTATAAAGTAGTTACATTTGACTAGTTAACATGTTTTATCTCATTAGTTGAATTGAAAGCTTTCTTGTCATAGTCGGACATTACTGTCTCGGTCTCATTAATTTTCGTTGGTAGATCGTCTTTCTTCCGGAGACCTGATGTAACATCACCTCTATAATTTGGTGATGATTCACAGGAGAGGTAGGTGATTGGTTTATTATAGTGGTATTGTTTGTCTTGTGAATTCTGTGAAAGATTACTTGCTTACCTTTGTTTGCCCAATGAAAGTGTCATGGGTCACTTGAGATGCAATTGACTTTTTACTTTTAAGTATCAATCTATAACTTTAAATATGATTTCTATGGATGTTTTTCTTTCATACTCCTGTCTCTTTTGGTCTTTGAGAGTGTAACTGCAAGTTCCATTTTTCATTTTGCCTTGATAACAATTTCATACATCACCATTCTCATTTTCATTATCTTTTCATTAATTTTTTGTTGGCAGGCTCTCGCTGGTTTAAAAGCTAAAAGTTTTATATGTCCATCGAACTTGAAAGTTCGAGGGAAAGAACTATTGGTTGATCATGGTCCTAAAGTTCGTGAAGTTAGCTGATGGATGGCACTTTGAATTCATGGTTAGGCTAGACATAGTTTTTGCATTCCAAATGCATTTAAAGAACTGTTTTGTTTTACCAGATTATGTATCTTATTTTTAACCATGAAACACTAATTTTAGGCAGTCTGGTATGAACTTGTTATCATAGGGGTGTTTCTTTTCCACTTAATGAGTAGGCCCAAACCCTTATTTCATCTTAATGGGGAGGGCCACAAAAACTTCTCTCTCTCAATTAAGTAGTTAATCTAGTAATATCTCCAAACCGCTTAATTTAATAAACAACCCAATCCTACATGACTCCGAATGCTCTATAGATTTTAAAGATAACTTTATTATTCAAAACTTGGTACTTCAAATGAAGAGTTCGTTGGTAACCAGTTAAGGTTGGGAACTTAAACATGTTAAAAACAAGTATTTGCAACTTTTCACTAGGATTTAGCTCTTAAATTTACTTTTTTTCTCGTCTTCTTTCTTACTCTTCTATCAAAGTAATTAAAACTGAACAAACGATTTTTCAGGCTTCTTTCCTTATCTTATAAAAAGTTTATTTTCAGTACCAAAAGTGTCAACCCAATCCTTAAACACCCACACCTTTAACTACCAACCATACGATCGCTAATAAGTACCTTCAACGTGTGATCATCAATCGATCACCATGCGCATATGTAAAAAGTACATCCATGCACATTCACATACTCAGACGTTTGAGAAACATCTAGCGGCTATGAACAACAAAGGTAGGACCACATTTCAAAAGCACAACGCGTCAACCAGAACAAGATAGGACAAGATAAAAGAAGAGTGAATGCATTGGTACAACCTACAGCATTTCATGGCTTCTTCAAGCACTAAAAACACCTGAAAATGGACTGCTAGAAAAGTTCGTTCAAGGTAACAAAAGCCCACAAAAACATAAACTCAAGTAACTAGAAAAAGATCATCATATGCTAATAATCGGGAAATGGATTTCTAAACCTTTTAGGTAGGTATTGGTACGCCTGATTATTTGCTTATCGAACTCATACCCTCAAAACAAACATATACAAGCACTGAAGTCATACCCCCAACAAAAACAGCCTTCATAATTGCCGTTGGTTCCCATTTGGTGGGGTGTAGGACATGGCCAAATAAACAGCACTATATACGTGCAGGCAACAACGAATCGACTTCTGTTCAGGAGATTCTTTAACATACGAAGTCAAATCACCACGTCCAATTTCCCCGCCACAGAACGTTCCAGCAAATGTGACTCCCGGGAAGTTGTCCAAAAACGGTGAGCTGTCAACATCTGATTGGCCGAAGAATGACTCACCGCGACCACAACAAGTGAAAATAAGACCGCCAAACACCTCCCTCTTATCACCATTACTGGTGCTTGCTTGTTTTAAAGAGCTGAATTGGTTGGTGATAGTGGTGATTGAAGATAGAGCTGTGGTGGAATCTGAGTGGTAGAAACGAAAGGTGTCACCCGTTCTTATTCCAACGTCACCAACAAAGAGATACTCTTGGTTATCCCTGCATGAAAATTATAGCAGTTTTCAGCAATAAGCAATATTAGACACGAAACGACATATAGTAAACAAAACACTATATGAAACAGGAGTCGCACCATATGATGCAAAACCATGAAGATCTAAGAGAAGTCAACTTTATACTGTAAGAAACTTACATGGAGACTGATGTCCTGCTGAAATGTTCACGTATTGCTTTCCAAATAATCGATTATCCAAGAATCTTCCATTCCTTGTATTCAAATTCCCCATTTTCACTTCAATCCTGGCCAACGAGCATGCACCTAACGACAAAATCTTCTAATAGATCACCCTCAAAATCATTGTGGATGAGCAGCGAGATTATTTGATAAAATCTTTTGATAAAAACCAGGTGTCACTGCTCATCCACTATGATTCTGCTTGTGAACTATCAAAAGATTGAAGTAGAAATGGGGAATTTGGATACAAAGGAATGGAAGAGCCTTGGATAACCGATTATTTGGAAAGCAATATATGAACGTTTCAGCAGGACATCAGTCTCCATCTAATTTAGTTATTAACAGTAATAAATATATCTCCTCTTAAATTTTAATGGTTTTTGCATCATTTGGAGCAACTCTTGTTTCACAGTGTTTTGTTTACATATGTGATTTTAGCATTCATTTGAGTATGCAAGCGACCTGTTTTATAATGAATAGGTAGACAGGTAGACACGGAGTACATATCATCTAATAAGAAAACAGGTTAAAAAGAGTCAAATGGTTGAAGTCAACCAAAGTGTATGTTTATGGCATAAAACCTCCTAAAATAGTTTATTCTAACAAAGAGTATTACTGAAACAATACAAGTTTTTGTACTCATCTTATACATCATATTTGGCAACCCAAGTCTAACTGATTCGACATGTACCAAAAAATGCCTGTTTGGACACAAAGCCATTTGACCAGTTACCCAACTTGCCCCACATGCCCATTTCGCCACCTATAATAAGCACACTTCTGAAGAAATAACAATATATTCAAGCAGAGGTGCATGGTTTCAGAATTAACAGCATTCTTATTACAGATGAATCATATCCATAAGATGAGTAGAAAAACATATAGGCAATGTTCTGAGATGTTTGTGAGCTATGAAAGGTTGACTTCAAAGTTATAAGTGATGATATTCATATACGATATATAAAATAAGACAAAGATTGTTCTCTTACCCCAGAACTTCATGGAATGCAAGAGAAGTCATCAAGCCCACTTTTTCCTTCCCAATGGCGCATTTTCTTTTTTTCGTTACCCCAATGTAAAACGTAGGAAACTGAATTCGGTCTCCTAGCTGTGATAATTGATAAATGACAATATTATAAGACATGCATAAATAATTGAGAAATGAAATACAACTAAGGGGGTTTTGGGTAATCTTATTTATGGTGCTTGATAGCTTATTGTGTTGTCAAAACACAGTAAACTCAAAACAAGTGTTTGGATAATGCTCGTTAAAAGCTTGTTAGCTTATATGTGACAAAATAACCTAATAAGCTTAAGATACACAACCAAAGCTTTTGGAATGCATAAGCTTTTTAGCTTAGGCTTTTCGAACACCCCCTATAGAACGCCTATAACTTTTGCAAAAAAAGATTGCCAAATAATGTAATTAAAAGGTAAAGAAGTATGCGTATTAACTAGAGGTAAAGAATAGCCTACTTCGTCATAGACTTGACTCAATATAGTTTCACCATCAATATTCTCATTCGTCCCTTCTATTCTTGCAGTGAGCCAAGTTACAGAATCAAGGTTTTTCTCTCTAACCGAAGCCGCCTTGTAGGTTGGGCCTACAGATGACAATCCACTTGATAATGTAGCATGAAACTGAGTTTCTCCAATACCTGCTCAACATATTAAGAAAGTTTCTTAACTGACGGGATTTAACCTTTATATACAACAGATACACGTATAATTACAAGATAAAATTGGATTCAACCAATAACTCAGATGATAGTACAACGTTTACGTGATCAGTAAAAAAGGGCATGATTTTCATTTTCATAATCACGAACCTAAAAGATAACAAATCAGAAACATATACAAGGTAACAAACTAACTAGCTGCAGCTAATCTAACGCCTATGGCTTGACGATTAGACATTACAACCTACTACTACTTTAGTTGGCTATAACGCTATATCTTATATATCGGAATTGTCTGTTGGTGATAAGACACGTCAATTTTTATTGAAAACAAGTAAAAAATTTACAAGAAAACTAAAGTCGCTTTTGGAGAGGCAACCGTCTTTCTTGTTCAATTATAATACCCAATCATTTATCAAATCAAGCCCTACTTCTCCAAGCCTTTTTACAAAATTTCTTAATAGCTTATACCGATGCACAGATATAGAACTATTTATCTGGGGTGTAATATTTTGTATCATTGTATGCAGTTTCTAACTAGTAGACAGTAGACAAAACAAACCAAGAAGGTTTTTACACAAACGTGCGTACTGTATCTGGTCACTACTCACAAAGATGACCTGTAGTCGGAATTCAAATCTCTCAAGGTGCATAATCATCACCAAACAAAAATGACAAAAAGGCTAAGAAAACTAGTATATACTAGCAAGATATTTTTTTTAAAAAAAAAAGGTATTATCACTAAAACTGTGAATTCAAAGTTACCAGGAGGTTTGTTGCTGTCCACCGCAAATACCAAGGCAACAGCTGAAGTACTGTGTTCTTCTGAGGTGCTTGGGTTCCTAGAACATCCATTGCTATGTAGGAAGTGACAGCCACCGTCACCAACAATGACAGTATCCGGAGACAGGGCATAATCTACAAGGAGGAAAAACAATAAAAGCATTTATGTATGTCAGCGTAACACGGAGAAACTACTTACACTAAATATTACTATGGCAACACTAACCCATCTTTTCTGCAACAGCTTTCATGCCTGCTTCAAACTCCTGTTAGTACATTCAAGACAACGTAATATGAAAGCGTGTTTCTAATAATATATATACACAAATGACATGGGTAACTACTTACACTAAACATTATTATGGCAGCAGGGGATTTACATCCTGAAACAGAAGTAGAGAATTCCCTAATGTCCGTCACAAAATTGTCTACCATGAGATATGGGGGTTCCTGAACACGCATACACAAATATGTGAAGGACAATACAATCACAGCTATATGAGTGACATTAGAACGACCTTCATCAACCCCTCCTCTTTTTGCCACAAACATCTGCCTATAAACTTTATGCCTTGTAACAAATATGAGGTTTATTACCTCAGTCCGCTTTAGAAGTGGGATTGCTTCGACTTTTATCCCTGGTAGAAATCCAATGATCAACATGATTGCTCTATTAGCACTCTCCGATAGATGTAGAGGAGCAGCTGTATCATCATCCTCTTCAGTAACTTCCCACTGAATCTGTAGATTTGTTTTTAATTCATTACTTTCTTTAAACCAGAGAATAACAAGTAGTAATCAAATGATCAATCTAAGAAAAGGTAAAATTAGTAAGTAGAAAGCAGAGTAAACCTCTTTAAATTCATTAGAAACCGCATCCCTTCCAATAACTCCAGAGGGGTTATTAGTAATGACAGGAACATTGGGCCCAAGTTTTGCAGTAATCTGCAGGTCATTCATGAAAATCAAACTTTCTTAGCCAGTATCTATACACAACATATTATGTCATCCATTTGAAAAGAAAGAAAGGAAAAAAAACAACATTTTGAGTTTTCTCGTCAAACTGACACTAAATATGGATAGTGTCACCCAATATAATACATCATCTTATCCATAGATATATAACTGGGGTGATGTCATATAACGTAACTATCTCTATGTTCCACATTGGTCATTAGACATTGATAGATAACAATTTAGTATTTGAACTTCGTAAAAGTGTCTATTTCATCATTTTTTATGTCAGCAATTAGCAAACCAGCACTTTGGGGCCAAATTTGTAGTTATCTGCATTTATTCATATAATCATGAAATTTTTGTAGCCACTATCTATGCAAAACGTATAATGTCATCCATTCCAAATAGAGGAAAAAGACGGACATTTTGATACTTGATGTCAAACTGATACTTGATATGGATACTGTCACGCACAAAACTACAAAATACCATCTTATTCAAGAATATAAATTCGGCGTGAAGTCATAAGATAGCAACATACTTATCTCACAATTCCGCATCGTACCAATTTAGTCATCAAACTTAGTACAACGTATTCTAGTTTCATTATTTCTAATGTCATACAAAAACTGAAACATTACTTTCTCAATTGTTCCACATTAGTCGTAAAATGACGAAAACATAGCACCAACAAATAAACAAAGAAAACAACTTACGAGTTGATGAGCCTGTGTCAAATTGTACGAAGGACCAACCGAAGCGATAACAAAATGAGGACGAATCGGCTCGTCTAACACTTTATTCATCACATCTTCAACAGCATCCTACGATATTAGAACACAAAAACAAAAAATTCGTCAAAAAAATGACACAATTTAGTAAATAAAGAGCACAAACACAAGCCTCGTTTAAACGAACAAACAAACATAAACACAAACTTATTCATTTAAACGAACACTAGCAGCCTCATTTCCCAAACTAAGAAACCTAAACACAAAAACTGATTCATTTGAGCGCGTGTAAGTGCGTGAACTTATTCATTTACGCGCGTGTAATCGCAAACACCAACACTAACAGCCTCATTTCCCTTTAACTAACAAACCTAAATTCATTTGAGCGCGTGTAAGCGCGTGAATTTTCATTTAAGCGCAAACACAAACACTAACAGCCTCATTTCCTTAACTAACAAACCTAAACACAAAAGCTAACTCATCTGAGCGCGTGCAAGCGCGTGAACTCATTCAATTAAGCGCGTGAGTTATTCATTTAAGCGCGTGGAAGCGCGTGTACGTAAATTTCGACTCAAAATTAGGGTTTTGAATACCTTGAGAGACGAATTAAACGAGCAAGCGGATTTAAGCTTGGGCCTGCAAAGCACACGATCGCAAACAACGTGCCATGAGCGGCTGACGCAAGCAGCGTAGGCGAATGACGTGGCGGGAAGCCTGGTGAAGATGTTTTGAAGAAGATCTTCTCCGACTATGTCCAGAGATGGACGTAACGGAGGTGGTTGTGGTGGTGCTGACGTCATTTCAGGTGGTTGGGGTTTGGGGATGTTTGGGGGTGTTTGGTTGTGATTTTTGGATTTTATAGATTTTGAGAGTGTGTAGAATTAAATGAAAAAAAAAAATAATTTTCATAAATTAATGTGACTCAGATAAATAAGAAATAACAATAACTGCATATTAAAGATGCATTAACTTGAATTAGATGCATTTTTAATCTTTTAGATGCATCATAATATATTTCTTAGCAAAAAAGTAGATGGATATACATATATTATATGCATTTCATCAAGTTAGACGAATCTCATGTATTTTTCGTCCTCTGTGGGTCATATTTGTTGTTAGTACTACTTTGCATCATTTTCACTTCAAAATCACTTTTGAAACTAATTAAGATGCATCTAAATGAATAGAGATGCATCTAAATCAAGTCGATGCATCTCAAATGTATGGTTATAGTTATTTCTCATTCTTCTCATTTTAAGTTTTCTTCTTACTAGATCCTCACCCAAAATAATGTAAAGTGTTTTAAATAAATGTAAAATATTTATAAATAGACAGAATAAATAAAATGATGAAAAATAACTATAATTAGAGATGCATCGATTTGAATAAAATGTATCAACTTAAATTAAATGCATTTATAATATTTTAGAGGATAGAGGCACAAGTCAAACACACTAAAAGACACCGGGACCGCACAAAAAAAGACACTGGGATCCACAGAAAAATACAATTTATGTAGATCCCTATGTCCTTTTCTGTAGGGTCCCAGTGTCTTTTAGTGTGTTTAACCTTATTTTAGATGTATCACAATATATTTTCTAGCAAAAAATTAGATGTATATACATATATTAGATGCATTTTAACAAGTTATGCAAATATTATGTATTTTTTGTCCCTAATGGATCGAATTTGTTGCTAATACTACTTTGCATCATTTTCACTTCAAAGTCACTTGTGAAACTAATTGGGATGATATAAATGAATAGAGATGCATCTAACTTAAGTCGATGCATCTTAAATGTATAGTTATAGTTATTTATCATTCTTTTCATTTGGATAACTTTTTCATGCTTAGATCGGTGAACGAAGTTTTTGACTCAGATGTACACGGTGTAGGCAAATCATTTGTTAATCATTTTAATTCTTTCACGTTTCAAAAATAAAAATGTATAGTAAAATTTAATGTAAAGTATTTATACGAAGACGCGTAAATGGATAAGTTTTTCATGCTTAGAGCAGTGAATGAAGTTTTGACTAATATGTATGTGGTGTAATCGAAGTATTTCTGTAATCATTTTTTACTCTTCCACTTTTCAGAAATAAATGTATAGTACAATTTAATGTAAAGTATTTAAGTAAACGCGTAAATGGATAAGTTTCCCGTGCTTAGGTCGACGGAATAGAATTTTGACTCAGATGCATGCGGTGTAACCGAAGCATTTTTGTAATCACTTTTCAGAAATAAATGTATAATAAAATTTAATGTAAAGTATTTATAAGTAAATGCGTAGATGGATAAGTTTCTCATGTTTAGGTCGATGGAATAGAATTTTGACTCATATGTATGCGGTGTCACTGAAGCATATTTGTAATCACTTTTCACTCTCTCACATTTCAGAAATAAATATATAATAAAATTTAATGTAATGTATTTATAAATAAGCACGTAGATGGATAAGTTTCTCATGTTTAGGTCGACGTAATAGAATTTTGACTCATATATATGTGATGTAATTTAAGTATTATCATAATCATTTTTTACTCTTTCACTTTTCAGAAATAAATGTATAGTAGAATTTAATGTAAAGTATTTATAAGTAAACGCGTAAATGGATAAGTTTCATGTGTTTAGGTTAACGGAAGAGAATTTTGATTCAGATGTATCTTGTGTAATCTAAGTATTCTCATAATCATCTTTTACTCTTTCACTTTTCAGAAATAAATGTATAGTAGAATTTTATGTAAAGTGCTTTCAATAAATATAAAATATTGCAAGTAAACGAGTAAATGGATAATTTTTTTTTGTTTTTATCAAGGAAAAATAAATTTGACTCAGATGTATATGGCATAGCCGAGATATTATCATAATCATTTTTTACTATTTCATTGACATTACCATATATGTACCTAGTCGGGTTTAAATATACGTAAAGTATTATAAATATTTGAGTAAATATAAGGTGTCTTATAAAGTTATGGAAGTATATGGAACTAAATAAAACTCTAATGCTCAAAAATAAAGGTAAAGTAACTAAATTCTTAAATTATATACCAACTAAATGCTTTTTATTGATACGGGTCTAATAAGTGTTAACTTTTTAATACGAAATGATTAACCATAATCCATTGGATTGAATTGTGGTTAGCAAAACTTTATCGAGAAACACAATAATGTTATACAATAAAAAAGCTAAATATGAAAATGATTTTAAAAAAAATGATACATCTTATATACAGGAGTAAAAAGTAAAAGAGTAAAATAATGTTGAATAAAAAGATGAGTAAATTACACCATTCGTCCCTATGGTTTACCCAAAATAACACCCCAAGTCCCTAGGTTTTTATTTTTGCTTGGTGAGTCCCTATTATCAAGTTTCATTGCCCTGTTGGTCCCTATTGCTAACACCCGTTATCTTTTTTAGTTAAGCCATCCCCACGTGGGGGTATTTTTGTAATTTCACTTTAGGAGATATATTAAACCTAGACCCCGTATTTTACCCATCGCATACCTTTCATTTTTCAATTTTTCCCTCTCCATCCATCTACCACCAAACTTTTCAGCTTCTCAAATCCAAACCCTAAGATCAGACAAATGCAATGGTGATATCAGCTCCAAAGTGGAAGTTTCGCAAAACAGAGGAGAATGTTGACCCTTGGGAACGTTACGGTATGTTGTATTTTGTGTTATTTATTTATATGTTTTAAGTTTTTGTTTTATTATTATTTTTTTTGAAACTATTTACTTATGAATTGTTAAGTGTTAACCTTTAATTAGATTTTGGGTAGTAAACCACATGATTTTGTTTTGTGATCAAAACCCTAATTTTGAATGATCATTTTTTTTAAACTCTTCTCAGGTAATAATGATGCTCTGTTTTCCATCAAGATTCATTATGCAGGAAAGTTCACCTCTCAACCAGGTAGGAAATATGTAAATGGTCACTTCAGTTTCTTTGATGATGTTGACATTGATGAGTTTTCTGTGTTAGAGGTATCTGATATGGTAGCAATGGTAGGGTATTCTGAGAATGTGAACACTTTTTACCATTTCAAAATTCCAAATGGTGATTTAGATACTGGGTTGCATGCTTTAGGAAATGACCATGATGTTAGAACACTGTGTGAATATGTTAAGTACTTTGGCAACAAATTGATTGAAGTGTTTATAGAACATGAGAAAACTAGGGAAGTAGTCAAAGGATCATGTGCAAAGAAGTTGTTGTTAGGATGTGATGATGAGGTAGATGTAGGACAGAGCAGTCAACCTCCAAGAGAAGATGGTGAAAGCAGTCATCATGTAACAGAAAGTATGGGTCAACCTAGTGAATTTGCTAATGAATTTTACTCTGCTTCTGATCCTTTTTTGGATATTGATGACTTTGAGATTTTAGATAACCTAGAGATTTTAGACAAGAGACAACCAGAGTCATGTATTGGTAAGGGTAAAAGTAAAGTTGTTGATGAAGATGTAATATCAGGGGATGAGGAAGAGGGTACAAATGATGATGAAGATGGGCAAGATGATGGGAGTGACAGTGATGTGTTAGTTGATGATCAAAATACAGTTGAGGATGTAACAGTGAATATGGATAACTTTGATAGAACAAATGCCAAGATCATGGGTGAAACTGAACCTGCCAATCCATCTCAGTTTACCACCAATGAGGAAATTGAAGAGGCCCTTCATGTTGTAGACAATGATGAATTTGAGAGTGCATCAGATGAAGATGAAATGGAGAAGCTTAGGCAGAGAAAATTAAAACATCTAAGAAAACAAAATAAGTCAAAAGATAGTATACATAAATACTACTTTTATGTGGGTCAACCATTTGCTAGTGCTGATGAGGTTAAAAAGAGGGTGCATTTGCATTCTATTGAAACAAGGAGGGAGTTGTATTTTAAGAAAAATGATAAATTAAGGGTGAGAGTTCAATGCAGGGGAATCATTCCTCAATTTCATGATAAAGTTGATGGGCCATCTAAAGTAGTTGGGCCTTCTGAATCAACTGAGCCCAATAAAAAACAACCATGGACTAAGGGTAAAATTAGTGAAAGCAAGGGTTATAGTCCAAAATCTCAGTCAAAGGTTGTGGGTGGGAAACCTAAACTTAGGAAGTTGGCAGACAATGAATGCCCATGGGCTCTTCAAGTTTCCAAGTTACCTGATTCTGAAACCTGGCAAGTAAAAAGCTATGATGATAATCACAAGTGTCTGCAATCAAGAAAAAACAAATATTGTACTGCCAATTTCTTAGCAGAGGCGATTCAAGACCAGCTAGAAAAGAATCCAAAAATACCAATCAAGGCCATTCAAGACCAGTTGCAAAAGAAGTATCGTTTAGAGGTGTCTCAAATGAAAGCATTTAGGGCAAAGGCAAAAGCTGAAGATCAAGTTAGGGGTGATTTCAATAGTCAATATACACTGTTGAGGAATTATGTATTGGAATTGAAACAGTGTAACCCTAATACCACAGTTAGAATAGCAGTTGAAGCAGAAGCAGATCATACTTGCCCTACTAGAAAGTTTAAGAGGATATATGTGTGTTTAGGTGCAGCAAAAGAAGGGTTCAAAGCCTGCTTGAGGCAGTTCTTGGGTTTTGATGGGACTTTCATTAGAGGACCCTATCCTGGTCAATTGTTAACTGCAGTTGGAGTCGATCCGAACAATGGTATTTATCCATTGGCATATGCAATTGTTGAGGCAGAAAGTAAGGACTCTTGGACTTGGTTTCTTGAAATTTTGAAAGAAGATTTAGATTTACAAGACAACTCCAACTTTACTTTCATAAGTGACAGACAAAAGGTAACTATTTTTTTTCTATGTTTTATGCTAACTGCTTTATACAAACCATTCAATGCTAACAGTTTGATACTAACAATGAAACAGGGTATAATTCCGGCAATTGAAAAATTGTTCCCAGCTGCTGAGCATAGGTACTGCCTAAGACACATACATGAGAACATGAAACTGAAGTGGGCTGGGACTGCATATAAAGAATTATTGTGGAAATGTGCTACAGCTTTAACCATACCACAGTTTGATGCTGCAATGGAAGAGTTGAAGACCTTCAGCAAAGAGTGTCATGAGTGGTTGTGTAAGATTCCACCCAAACATTGGGCAAGAGCTCACTTTTCAGGTAAATAATACACCATTACACTAGACTTGTTAATTTTTTAAGTAAATGTTAATTTTAGTAGTAGCTTTAACTTAGACTTGTTTATAACAGGAAGAGCAAAGACTGACATGTTGTTGAACAATATTTGTGAGGTATTCAATGGCAGATTGTTAGATGGTAGGGATAGGCCAATTATCAATACACTAGAGTATGTTAGGGATTACATGTTGAAGAGAATTGTGCTTGTGAAAGAAGTCATTGAAAAAAGTCCTGGGCCTTTAACACCAACTGCTACCAAACTATTTCAAACTATCAAAGATCAGGCTAATGAGTACACAGCACAATGGAATGGGGGCAATTTGTATGGGGTTTCTGGGCCTTGGGGTTCTCAACATGTGGTTGATACTGTCCATAGAACATGTAGTTGTAGAAAGTGGGAGTTGACGGGACTTCCTTGCAAACATGCTGTTGCAACTATATGGAATATGGCTGCAAATAGAGTGGAAGTAGGTTTACCTGAAACATGGGTTCATCCATGTTATAGACTGGATACATGGAGGACAGTGTATAGTCATCTCATTAATCCCATCCATGGCAAGATATTGTGGCCAAAGTCTACTATTCCAACTACTATAATCCCTCCAAAGTATCATCCACCTATTGGTAGACCACCAAAAAAGAGAAAGAAGTCTTTAGGTGAGTCTATTCCAATGGTAAATGATGGAAAGTTGTCAAGGAGATCAAAAACTGTGACATGTGTTTTGTGCAAGGGTAAAGGACACAATAAAAGAAGCTGTACAGGAGCTAGAAATGTTGCAAGTGGTTCTACCAATGTTGGTAACAATAAAAGAAAGGCTGCAAATGGTCCAAGTGGTTCTACTGTGGCTGCAAACAAGAAGCAAAAGTCTGCAAATGCTCCTGCAGGTTCTACTGTGGCTGCAAACAAGAAGCAAAAGTCTGCAAATGCTCCTGCAGGTTCTACTGTGGCTGCAAACAAGAAACAAAAATCTGCAAATGCTCCTGGGGCTCAAAGTGGTTCTACAAATGCTGCAACCAACCAGAAAAAAACAACTTCTAATGTGCCTGCAACAAAGAGGAAATCTGCTACTCAACCAACTGCAAAAGCTCCAAAATTCTCTTAGACTTATTATGATTAAGTTGTATTAGGCTATGTTTAAGACTTGCTACAAAACTGTATTAGGCTGTGATTGCTAAACTCAGCTATCTTGCAAAAACTTATGTATTTTGAATCTGCATTTTGGTTAACACAATGGCAGATTGTAAACTTGGCAATCAAATTATGGGAATGGCCTTATTTGCAATCAACTTGTCTTTTGAATATGTATTTGCAATATGCAGCATTTATCCAATGCTTACTTGTGTTTAATCTGTTGTTTTTTTGAATATGTATTTGCAATATGGACCCATTTTGTTTACACATGCTGCTCACAATAAAATCCCACAAACAAACACTTGTATAAGTTGACATTTCCAATATAGATCAAAAGACAACATTTCCATTAAACTTGAAGATCTTGTACAAAACACATTGGATACATTGCCAATGAAATTAAAGATCTTCTACATCAACATACATACTAACATCATCTAAAACTTACTTATGTTAAAACAAAAAACCAAACAAACAACACAAATGCAATCCAAGATATGTATAAATTTCTTCTGCTCCTTGCTAGATTTGCTTCCAATTCTCTGATATTTTCTTGAAGGGTATTTCTTCCTCTCAACAAACCAGGGATTATAGCAACAGCACGTGGGCACATTGGGGGATCTACCCAATCAATGAATGGACAGTTGGACCCCTGTTTACATCATGAACAAATGAAATCACTAGCATGAACCCTAATTATAAAAAAGTTAATTAAGAGACATTACCACTTGGGGACATGACCAAAAACGACGGCCAGGGTTGTGGTTGGTCCAAGAAGTACGAACTACTGCTCGTAACCCACAAGAGCAATACACCATTTTCAATTTACTAAAATATGAGAAGATAATTTTTTGATTTAGGGTTTAGTTAGGTAGCAAATAAATTGGAGTGGATAGCTTAAATAGGGGGAGCAGATAAACCTTTTAATTTAAGTATCCAATACCTCCTAAAGTGAAATTACAAAAATACCCCCACGTGGGGATGGCTTAACTAAAAAAGATAACGGGTGTTAGCAATAGGGACCAACAGGGCAATGAAACTTGATAATAGGGACTCACCAAGCAAAAATAAAAACCTAGGGACTTGGGGTGTTATTTTGGGTAAACCATAGGGACGAATGGTGTAATTTACTCTTTTCTTTTTAAAACTAACGATACCAAGTTGATACACATTGATTCGACGTGTAATGTGTATCAGGTTTTGGTATATGTATTATTTTATTTAGTAGTTGATATGTATTAGGTGTATCAATTTATATATAAGGTATCAGTTTTTCGAGATTTTGATGTATCGATATAAAATTTATAATTGTGTATCAGTAATCCAAACTCATATATCAATTGTTTATTACTTGCTAAAATGTTAATTTCTATTAATATTTATATTTTTCATAAAATCGTACATATGTCAAAAGTATGCCAATATTAGGTACGTTTCGTTCGTAATTTAGAGAAACCGCTCTGCAGTATATTTTTTTTTAAAGAAACCGCTATATATATGTTAGATATTTAATAAATAATGTTTGTTATATAAAAAAATCATAAATAGCACAAAGTTTAAAAAGGTTTTTGTTATTTATTTTTAGGCTCAATGGGCTAATTTTTTTGGGCTAAAACATATTAATAATTTGTGAAAGGCGAATATTTTTTACGACAGCATACGTCATCGTTTCATCCGTGCTATGGTATATATACTAATTTAATAATTTATACTTATTTACTCGAATTTACACAGTGATCCTATTTTGTTATTTTATGAAAAAGAAATTTTATATGTAGAAAGAACCCAGCTAGCAGAAGTTAACATACAACCTAGAGCTATAAACGAACTGAACGTTCAGTGAACATTTCATGAACGGTTCGGTAAAATGTTCGTTCGTTTATTAAATGAACGAGCATGAACAATATTTTACGTTCGTTTGGTTAAATAAACGAACATGAACAAAAGTCTCTTCCGTTCATTTATGTTCGTAAACGTCTGATTAAGCATTCGTTAGCGTTCGTTTATTTTAATTTATCTATTTATGTTCATATATCATATCTTTTAATTTTATAATTTTAAAAATTGGTTTGTTTAAACAAATGAACACCTATAAAACAATATAAGGCAAATTACACAAAAGTGTATCCAACTTATGCTCAATTTTAATTTAAGGTACTCTACTTTTTTTTCTTCAATTTAGTGTACTCAACTTTTTTTTTATTGCAATGTAAGACATATAACGGATTTCCCAGTTATCTTATAATAAAAAAATTACATGTTTAGTCCCTATGATTTATCCCAAATAACACTCGTAGTCCCTATTTTATTTCTATACGTTTTTATCAGTTTTTTTACGTTTTTGACCGTTTTTTACGTTTTTCGACCGGTTTTTTACGTTTTCGTCTATTTTCTTAAGTTTTCGTCCGTTTTTTTTCAGATTTCGTCCGTTTTTTTATGTTTTCGTCCTTTTTTTTCTGTTTTCGTCTTTTTTTTACATCTTCGTCCATTTTTTA
The DNA here is from genome assembly GCA_014162995.1 of Artemisia annua. NCBI lineage: Eukaryota > Viridiplantae > Streptophyta > Magnoliopsida > Asterales > Asteraceae > Artemisia > Artemisia annua. Next base: position 133,371 of record LBNU01019782.1, read on the forward strand.
ACGTTTTCGTCAGTTTTTTTACGTTTTCGTCAACTTTTTTATTTTTTATATTTTTTGTTTTTTTAAATCATTTTTGTCTGTTTTTTACGTTTTCGTCTATTTTTTACGTTTTCGCCCATTTTCTTACGTTTTCGCCTATTTTCTTACATTTTTCCCCGCTTCTTACGTTTTCGTCTGCTTTTTTACGTTTCGTCTGTTTTTTTTCGTTTTCATTTGTTTTTTTTGCGTTTCCGCTTGTTTTTTTACGTTTACATCCATTTTGTTGCGTTTTCGTCTTTTTTACGCATTCATCCGTTTTTTACTTTTTCTTCCTTTTCTTTACATTTTCATCTGTTTTTTTACGTTTTCGTTTGTTTTTTTGCGTTTTTCGTATGCTTTTTTATGTTTGCGTTTGCTTTTTACATTTCGTGATTTTTTTTTTTATGTTTTCGTCTGTTTTCTTGCGNAGGGGGAGCAGATAAACCTTTTAATTTAAGTATCCAATACCTCCTAAAGTGAAATTACAAAAATACCCCCACGTGGGGATGGCTTAACTAAAAAAGATAACGGGTGTTAGCAATAGGGACCAACAGGGCAATGAAACTTGATAATAGGGACTCACCAAGCAAAAATAAAAACCTAGGGACTTGGGGTGTTATTTTGGGTAAACCATAGGGACGAATGGTGTAATTTACTCTAAAAAGATTTTACATTTTATCTCAAAACTTCGTAATAGAACTTCATAATGATTTTTATTTTATGTACTTAAATATCAAACTTCTTTATATTACGAAATGATTAACCATAATCCATTGGATTAGATTATGGTTAGCAAAACTCTATCGAGAAACACAATAATATTATACAATAAAAAAAGTAAATTATGAAAATGATTATTAAAAAAAATGATACACCTTATATAAAGGAGTAAAAAGTAAAATAATGTTGACTAAAAAAAATTACATTTTATCTCAAAACTTCATAAGAGAACTTCATAATGATTTTTATTTTATGGACTTAAAGTATCGAACTTCTTTATTTTTTATAACTTCTAATAAATTTATAATTTAAAAAACACCTCTTAAACTTTATATTTGTTTTTATAAAACAACATTTATTGTTATTGATCTTGTTATTTGTAAATATTATCATTATTGTTGGATTAGGTTAATTGTAATACCCAAAATTCATATATATAAATATCAAAACAAAAGCACGGGTTATTATGATATGCAAATATATACACGAGATGTACATATAGTCAAAAGTCATGTAATTCCTCTTTAAAAGTGTAAGTAAGAATATCCGAAAAGTTATAATATTAGTTTTACAACTCACGTTTAATTATCCGTATGTAGCTATGTTATTTTTTTTGAGTATGTATGGCGATTGGCACAAAGTTTGAGTATGTAGCCATGTGATTTGAGTATGTATGTCGATCGGCACAAACCTCATATAACAGTAGGTTAGTAGATTAACAAGGGTGTAAAATACAAATATAAAAAGGGAAAATAATTTGAAACCTACATTGAGGGCGCGACATAAAAACCACTTTCAAAATTGCGGAGAACCGTTGTTCACATCAAATTTCAAACAAAATTTAATCCCGCAGAAATCTCAACTAAAAAACGGCTTACTTCATCATCCTTAAAAAAACACATCAAACAATCACTTCAACACAAACATAACAACAATGACAAGAACCTTAAACACAATCTATGTTCAACAAACCGACCCACTTCAAAGAAAACTAAACACCCTCGAACTCGAATGGGATTCCATCAAACAAACGATCTCTAGATCTAGTCGCGACAACTCCATACCTGCGGCGTGTGACAATAATATTAATAATGATAATGATGGTTTGTTTCAAATGTGCAATAGTTCTCCTAAGGAACTAATGTCATTGTTGCAATGTGATAACTCGTGTAATAATTCGCCATTGGGTGAGTTTGAGAAGAGTTCGATTAAGGGGAGACGTTTGTTTGAGGAATCAGATAAAGACTCGCCCTCCCCGGGTAACCTGAAGAGAAAAAGACCTCATTTGTTTGAGGAAGCGGATTTTGGGTCGGATATGGATGAGAAAAGTGTAGTGAGTAGTGAGTCTTCTTGTCAAGTGTTTGAAAAATGTGATTTGGTGGGGCCCGATGTGGTGGTGTTGGCAGTGAAGGGTTGCGGTGTTGGTGGTGTTTGGGTTGGAAAATGGGTGATTTGGGTGGTTGTGACGATGTTTGCTATCGGTATTGTTGCGTTTAAGTGTAGCGGACAAGACGAACAAATTTTAGTTCCTACATGATGTTAGTTAGATAAAAAATTTTGGATGTTTTTTTTTTTTTTTTTTTTTAGGAGGTGTTTGGATCTGATTATCTGTCTTAATAATCGATATTTATGTTTGTATATACAGATTTTGCTTAGTAACTGGTTTTGCAGCAGTTTTTTTAAATAACTGATTATTTAGTACTAATATGGAATCGCCTAATTCTCTGTTACAGGGGTGGTTGGGATTACTCGTCTATTATTTGTACACATCTCATGCTGCAAACAATTGTAAAATGTGTTACGTGATGCGTTATATGTTTGTACCTTGATACGTGCAAACAGAGGTGGGTGCGTTCAAATCACCTCTCAAAATAAAAACGTAAAACAGTTTTATAAGAATATTTAAAACTGCTGCAAATAAGCTTCATATTTTTTTATATAGTCAGTATTAACTCTTGAACATTTATCAGAATTTGTTAAACATGCAAGTAAAAACGGCGTCTCCTATTTCTCGTATTTTAAAAGCACATCCAAACACTACTACTCCACGCAGTTGGTGTATCTATACTACTTATAATAGAGGAAGGCACTTCCCTCCTCTTTAATATTTTAAGACCACCATTAATACAATTTTAAGCAAATACAACCTTGAAAGCATTATTTACAAGTATCTAAAGCACATATAAAACTAAAAACACACCACTCATATATTACAATTAATACATTATTAAAAACACCCATTCATTCAAAAATACAAGTGAAAAATCATAATTTACAAGTAGTTGAAGCACAAATAAACTAAAAAATACTATTCAACATTAATACACAATTTAATTCACCCTTTAACCAAAATATACAACTATTTAACCACAATGTACAATCTAATTAAGTTTCCAAAACATAAATCTGAATCCAGCAGCCTAAAACAAAATAACATTTGTTCGCCGGAAAATTTAGTCACAGGGTACCCGCCGCCGCATCGCGCGGGTACCCTGCTAGTATCTAATTGAGACTGATATAGTATAAGTCTAAAATACTAAAATGACAACAAAATCACTTATCCATAGCCAGATATAAAGTTGCATCTATGTAATATAAAGAGAACAAAGCTGGTGACAGGAAATTCAGGAAAGAAACATTTTTTTTTAACAATATAGAAAACTAAACGAACAAGCAAATGCAAGTAGATGAATCCTGAATGCACGTCTCTACTTAGCTTTAGAAGGCTCAATCCTGACTGTATCATCAGTTGACGGGTTGAGCTTATTCCAAGCATCGATCCAAGTAACCATGGATCACCAAGTTTCTCAAAGTAAGGATCAACCGGCCCAAGCTTTTCCTTCCTTGTGGGATCGTGCATTCTTTCGGGAGAGTGATGTTCTGGAAGACATTGAAGGGGTTGTTTGGGATCACTTATCTGCATAAACATTTCTGAATGTTTGGATAAATATGCATGAAAATGGTTTGTAGATTTTCGAATGTTGGTTGCCTTATTCCTTAAAGGAAGATGTTTAGAGCTGTGTTTTGAATCCGATTATTTGTCGTAATAATCAATATTTGATGTTTGTATATACAGATTTTGCTTATGATTATTTGTACTTTTGCACTAGTTTTGAATAGATTGATTATCGAAGAGTAAAATAAAATAACTGAATTATCTTTTATGAGGTGTTCTAGACTGCTTATTTTAAGCTGCTTGAAGAGTAAGGATATGCCAACCTACTTATTCCTAATTGCTTATTTACTTTAAGATAACCAGAAAAGGAGGCGAGGAGCTTCATTCAAACTCGTAAACTGATTGTTTGGTTTAAAGGTAAGCAAAGAACACTTAGATAAGCAATCCCAAACACCCTTGCTCTAAAAAGTGCCACTTTTTTATACTCTGGGTAACCCGGATAGAACCGGTTATTCCGGCCAAGACCCGGTTAGAATCGATTATTTCCGCCAAGACCCGGTTAGAACCGGTTATTTCCGCCAAGACCCGGTTAGAACCGGCTATTTCCGCCAAGAACCGGTTAGAACCGGTTATTCACGCCAAGACCCGGATAGACCCGGTTATTCAGGCCAAAAACCGGCTATTCCGGCCAAGACCGGGTCGAAACCATCCTAACCATAAGAGAAATATGCACAACTTTGTATCATTAAGCAATGAGCAAGTAGAACCAGTGCAAATGTAGTAGACCCAGGTCCTGTGTCGTTAACAATCCTATCAGAAAAGATGATGTAAAAACAAGCTAATCCCAACTCCTAAGTATTTTAGAATCGAGCTATGCGCATAAAACTTAACTGACTGTCAAATGGGGGGTCAATCGCGCGACCCATATGATTTCCTAATAATTACTACACAGTATACGCCTAGCATGATCTATTATCTTATATAATTGTCGTTTAGCTTCTTTTCTACAAGTTCGAGTACTTTCACACACTTTTTTTGCCTTCATTAACCGATTTCTTGCAGCCACAAACTAGTCATAGCTCTCTTTCAGATCAGTTTTCGCTGCCATTTTAACCAAAGTGGTGTTTGTTTTCATTTCAGTAAGTGAAGTTGACCTTTTTTGGGCTTCCTTCATTTTATGAATGGTGTCCAAGTAGCTCGAAGCCACGTCACATCAATTTTGGCTACCTCTTTAACTGACATTTGGCTCTCTATCTCTTCCATCTTAGAAATGATGCTAGTAACATCATTGATTTCAATTCGCCCGACGATTTCACAAACAGCCTCAACTAAATACATTCTCATAGCATCTGGGAACACACAGTTGCTGCAATGTCACCGTGTTTTTTGAAAATGGCTTCAAGAAATGGTGCATTGTTGCTCTTCACCTTGTAGCCTTGGACACAAATTATGCCAGATATAGATTACAGGTGGCAAAGCAGTTGGATCGGGGTCGAGTAATAGATCAAGCGGGCTGCATTGACATGATTTTTCTTCCATTTTCTTTATGCAGATGGCTTAATTATGCTTGAGTGTGTATAACACAAATAAAATGAGAATAAAATCGCATGTCTTGATATGCATAGATATAAAATATAACTCACATCTCTGTCATATAAGCTAAACAAAGCCGGTGACGACAAATTCGGAAAAACAAAATATTTTTTAAACGATAAAAACAAGTAAAAATAACAAGCAAATGCAGGTAGATAGTTCCTGATAGCACATCTCTACTTTGCTTTAGAAGGCTCAATCTTGACTGCAGCATCAGTCGATGGATTGAGTTCATTCCAAGCATCGATCCAAGTAACCATGGCATCGCCAAGCTTCTCAAAGTAAGGATCAATCGGGCCAAGCTTTTCCTTCACAAGCTTTGAGAGTTCAATGTAGCATTCTTGTGGGGTCGTGCATTCTTTAGGGAGAGTGATGTTTTGGAAGAATGGGATTATGTCTTCTTGCCAATAGATGCCTTTGTATTCTTTCTTTAAGTTAACAAATGGGTTGCTTGCTTTGCTATGCCATATGTATGGTAACCCCGTTTTCACCCCATACCCGAAATGGTCACATATCACCTGTAAATTTACCATAAATCCATCAATACAAAGATATTTAAGAGAATGTTTGGATTTGCTTATCTGCATAAACACTTTTGAATGTAACTGCTTATTTACTTATTTCACTTAAAATAAGCACTTAGGAAATTAGTGATCCCAAACGCCCCTTTAAACCTAAAGTTTATTCTTAGAGTAAATGAAAAATGAAACTACCATACCTTAGCACACCAGCCAGCCCACATGTCATCGTACCTACCAATAGGTTGACCGTCACCCATGAGCCCAAAATACATGGCGGGTCCAATGAGTTCCCTGTGGAAACCGAGGTTCATTCCACACATAGGGAAAAGGGTCCCTTTTGGAATGGTCAAGACAGCATCCACATACCTGCAAATTTCAAGTATGCAAGTCACATTCAGATTAGATGGTGATTGGTACAGTTGTCTGTCTTTTGACCCGTAGACCGGTAAAACAGAAGATGTTTATTACAAAGCAAAATAGTGTGCGGGTCCATAGTTGTCCAAAATGTATATAAAACCTAAAGTGTATTTTGACAATTTGACCAGTTACACAACGCACACGACCCTCCCATTGTGTGTATAAGACAAGTGCTCCGGGTTATGTTTTATTTTAACCGGTCAAATCGGTCAAACCAACCCGACCCGTTTTGATATGTACAGAATTTACCCGTTTGACACGTTACAATCCGTCCATTTGGACAACATAGTTAAGAAGTAAAAATCAGGACCTAGTGTTGCGCTCACGAGGCTTGACAAGCTGAGTAGGTGCATCGTAGTCAGGAATGTTGAGCCAAAGGCCATGAGAGATGACTGTGGTAGCACCTTCCCTTAAACTGAAGGGATACCCTCTCACAAAGTCAGCACCTTCTCTGTATGGGTCGTACAACGTGTTGAAGAAAAAAGGTGTTGCTGGTGTTAACAAGTTGTGGATGTGTTGCGCCAACGCATTGATCTCTTGCCCAGTCGGATCCTTAGCAACCTACATTTCATTCCAATAAAATTCAAATTCATGCACACAAGTGAATAAAGCCAATGGATGATTATGTCAGTCTGGTGTCATGTGTTTGTCATAAGCTTCGACTCACCAATCATCTAGACTGGTCATCTTCTTATCTTTCCTACTACTTAAGGCTTGTTTGATATAAAAGTGATTATGTAACATCGAATACTCAGAATCAAATAACCAGTGTAACAAAAAAAAAAAGACTGCTGAAGATAGATTTCCTGATGTTAGCTGTTTAAATACTGTTAGATAATCCTACTAATGTGTTTCCCAGCGTGCTGATTGTTTAATACTTACATGCACGATAACTTTTAATGCTAGGATGGTCACACATTTCGTTGTAGCTAACTCCAAAACTAACTATGTGACCCCAAATTAAATGTATATCCCGCGAAAACTTAGAAATTGAAGATCTAGAATCAGTTTTCATGCACAAAGTATAACGTTGTTAAGATATCTAGAATCAGTTTTTCATTATACACAAACATTTAAAATTGAAGATCTACAAAGCCATAAACACATAATCAGTTTCACAACATATTCTCAAGCACTCACTCATGACTCGAAAATCTGCCCTGTTGGCTAGGGGTGTAAACGAGCTGAGCTACTCTGAACCCGGCTCTATAAAAACTCAAAACAAGCAGAGGATTAACGAGCTAGATTCTAGTTTGGAGCTCATTTGATAAACGAGCCTGAGCCTGAATTTCATACCTAAAGATTGATCAGGCACGTGAGCTCAAACAAGCCTTGACGAGCTTTAGAAATTTATACATATATGTGTGATTATAAATGTTAAACGAACACTAGGGCAAGCTTCATACTTAAACATTGATTAAGCTCACATTTAACATATTTTTTAATTTTTGTAACGATCAAACCCGAGCAAAGCTCGAGCTTCGTGAATAACAAATTACGATCAAAGCGGAGCTGAGCTTTGAAAATATAGCTTGAGATGGCCCAAGCTTGTGTGAGCTAAACGAGTCAAGCTTGACTCGGCTTGTTTACACCCCTAGCACGGCCCTACTTATCGACATTTGTAATACAGTTAAACTTATAATCAAATTTTATAAGAACAACTATTCTAAATTTAGTCCAATCACAAGAAAATTCCATAAAACAAGATCCATAATTTGGGCTCTAGGAATTTGGACTCTTCAAACAATAATGCAAAATCACTATTCTTAGAACTTTATTCTATATCAAAAATTATTTAGTTAATTATCAAAAGCCATCATAGAGAAAGAGTCAAAATCTATAAATCTACTTTGGGTCCCACAGACCGAAAATCATAGGATCCACACTAAATCACACTCCACATACTATGTACGTGTCACAATCTATTGACACCTACGTTAACGACTTGGTCTAGCATGCATCAGTACTATATTATTTCCATAGCCATCGTGCAACATTAGTCTTTTGACTTTTAAAAAACTAGATCTAGAAAAAAAGTAAAAACCAACTTTTTAGCAAAGTTGTTATTTTAAAAACTTATCATAAAAAAACGATTAGTTTAATGTAAATAAATAAATAATCCATAGTTTAATGTCTTGTGGTTCGAAATGTAATGACTAAAAATACTCATATTCGACATTTTACCCTTATAAAGTCANTGACTCGAAAATCTGCCCTGTTGGCTAGGGGTGTAAACGAGCTGAGCTACTCTGAACCCGGCTCTATAAAAACTCAAAACAAGCAGAGGATTAACGAGCTAGATTCTAGTTTGGAGCTCATTTGATAAACGAGCCTGAGCCTGAATTTCATACCTAAAGATTGATCAGGCACGTGAGCTCAAACAAGCCTTGACGAGCTTTAGAAATTTATACATATATGTGTGATTATAAATGTTAAACGAACACTAGGGCAAGCTTCATACTTAAACATTGATTAAGCTCACATTTAACATATTTTTTAATTTTTGTAACGATCAAACCCGAGCAAAGCTCGAGCTTCGTGAATAACAAATTACGATCAAAGCGGAGCTGAGCTTTGAAAATATAGCTTGAGATGGCCCAAGCTTGTGTGAGCTAAACGAGTCAAGCTTGACTCGGCTTGTTTACACCCCTAGCACGGCCCTACTTATCGACATTTGTAATACAGTTAAACTTATAATCAAATTTTATAAGAACAACTATTCTAAATTTAGTCCAATCACAAGAAAATTCCATAAAACAAGATCCATAATTTGGGCTCTAGGAATTTGGACTCTTCAAACAATAATGCAAAATCACTATTCTTAGAACTTTATTCTATATCAAAAATTATTTAGTTAATTATCAAAAGCCATCATAGAGAAAGAGTCAAAATCTATAAATCTACTTTGGGTCCCACAGACCGAAAATCATAGGATCCACACTAAATCACACTCCACATACTATGTACGTGTCACAATCTATTGACACCTACGTTAACGACTTGGTCTAGCATGCATCAGTACTATATTATTTCCATAGCCATCGTGCAACATTAGTCTTTTGACTTTTAAAAAACTAGATCTAGAAAAAAAGTAAAAACCAACTTTTTAGCAAAGTTGTTATTTTAAAAACTTATCATAAAAAAACGATTAGTTTAATGTAAATAAATAAATAATCCATAGTTTAATGTCTTGTGGTTCGAAATGTAATGACTAAAAATACTCATATTCGACATTTTACCCTTATAAAGTCAAAAGTGAACTAAAAGTTACAAAGTAAACATATTATAAAATACTACGTACATGATATACGATACGCAAAAATATGCCAATCGATATAGAATAATACTTGTACAAATTCAAAAAGTTAGTTATTAAATAATCCGATTGAAACGATGCGGTCTACAACTAAAAAATGAAAAATAAGATACATTTTCAGACAATTATCCTCGTATTATTCTAGCTACAAATAAACAAACAATTACTGTACATAACTAAAAAATCTCTTACACATCATCATTACACAATATTAATATCGTAATAATCAGATAATCTGCTCCATAACACAATTAAAAAAAGAAAAGAAAAGAAAAACTTACAAAGCAATCATCATCAATGGTAAAGATATACTTCTTCTTGGACACAAGGAACCCAAAACACCTACAAGCAGAATCCTTAAAGGAGATACAACTAGCTTTAGGACCAAGTATCTTATTAATATCATTTCTATTATACAACTCATAATCAAAACCTTCAGGCACATGGATTTTCTTAGAAGGGTCACCATCTTGTACTATGATCAAATGATATGGTTGGAAAAATGATCTCCATTGTTCTAGGAAATCAAGGTTTCGAATTGTGGGTATGACTATGTCTAGGTCGTTTGTTAAAGGTGGTGTTACTATGGTTGATGGGATTGACATGGTGTGAGATTGTGGTGTTTTTTGGAGAATGGAGAATTTATGGGGTATATATTGAGAAAAAGTAAATGTAAAGAAGTGAATGGGTCACATGGGTAGATGCTATGTTTGGAAAGAATATGGGGAGATATTTTCCATACAATAACTTTTTATTTTTTTTTAACTTCCATACAATAATGCTATGTTTGGAAAGAATATGGGGAGATATTTTCCATACAATAATTTAGATGCTGTGTTTGGAAAAATTATGGAGAGACATTTGAGAGAATTTTTTAAATGAACATACATATACACATATTATTAAAACGAGTATGTCACCGGTCCGCCGCGTTGTGGTGGGGCGTTCTAGTTGCCGGAAAATTTAGGTAGGATTTTATCAGAAAACTATAAATATAGCCAAAATAAAATGTCGTAAACTAAATGAGTACACTAAAAAACTAAAACTTAAACATCCATATCCAGAATTTATAAACTGATTTCAATCAAATATTATGAAATACCAATTTGACGTTTTAACCCATTTAAATTTTTGCAACTTGTCATTTAGGGGGCGCTTGGCATTCTTATTTTGCTTTTCTACGTTTTTGCTTATAAACCTATTTCACAGTAAAAAAGTTTTTTTGCATTAAAAAGTCCTCATCACTCGTGCGTACCTTATCACTTATGCATACTTTATTAATTATTATCACTTCAACGCAATGTGCCTAGCCGTGCCTAGTCTAGAAAATCGGGCCTGCATTGACTGAAATTCAACTAAGGAAAAAGTGTGGTTTCTCTATTTTGAGGATTCTTTTATTGCCGCATCAATCTTTTTTTACATTAAAATATTATAAGCTTAGCATAAGAACCTGAATGCACATACCTCACTTGTTCCCGGGCTAGTATCGTTATCACAATCAATACATATTTTTCCATCTTGCCCTTTCGCATCAGAAATTTTGTCCTCTTCAGCTTTAAGTTCTTGTTCTGTTAAAGACGCAAGTTCATCCAACTCATTGTACCACTGTTGGGCAACACCAACCTGCATACATATGAGATTAGCATGACCGCATATTCCAATCCTATTTTCCTGGATTATAACAGTAAGAGTAAACCTAGCCACATTCAGCTATTAACAATTCTTTGCTAACTTTTTTTAATCCTTTGTTGATAGCTTGTAACTCCTCTGCCAAGTATTTCGTTTGAATCTGGAAATTATACTGAACTTAATGTACTACCTTTGTTGTCGTTTGCCGACTACTGAGATCATTGGTAAAATCAAGGAATTCCAATATTTGGTCAGCAAGCACCTACAAATAATCAAGAAAAGCATAGTGTAAAAAGGTGCAGAAAAAAATAAATGCAAACCCCAAAGAGAGCATAAAAGTCAGATCCGTTATATAAAGCTACTATCTATTTACGGCATGTTTAGCCAAAGCTATTCGTACCAATTTCGACATGAGTATTGTACCACAAATAGTTTTCGTATGGCAGACCAAAAAAGGTGCAGCAGAACACTTTGTACCCATTTGCCATGAGCAATATGTACCGGCCCTCTATTCCTCCGAATCTTTAAATCCTTCAAGAACAATATAAATAACAACAATAATGAAATTACTTTGCATCAAGACCAATGTACTTTTGCTTTTGTGTGTCTACTGGTAGATGGTTGTATCTTATTTCAGTCATTTCCAAACCGCTAATCCTAACTCTGGTATATCAATCTACCATTCGTAATAATACTATCATTTTTTGACAGCCGTTTTTTGTCGTGACATACCTGGTTGGAAATATCTCCTAGCAATATGCAAGTCTGATACATTCGAATCTTCTTGTAACTTCTTCCTGGTAATTTTACAGCAATGGCTGGCCATTTGGGCAATTTTATAGAACGTTTAATGAGCATACGTGAAAGAATTTGCATATAAATTCAAGGTTTTTGAAAAAAAATGATCTAGGCATAAAGTTTCTATACCTTAACACCCATTACCGGGAAGAATTATATTGATGTCAGGACCTGCATAATTAAAAAGTCAAACCAAACTAACGTGTATAGGCAGAAACATGAGAAACGAAGAACTTACTTGTGGTAGAGCCATTTCTAGCGACCATATAATGACACGCCCTCCTGCACAAATATAACCCAGTTTCAGTAATCATAATGGTATATGAATGAAAAATGCAGCAAATCAAACTGAAATAAATATAAAGTCATTAAGTATCCCCAACTTTAACCAAATGAGTATTTGATTCTGATTAAAAAAATAACCTTGAACATTCATATCCTAACACTTTCGTAAATATCTTTTCCATGATTCAACTTAAAAAATTACTTAAAATTCTCAAGACTCTAAGAAAATCTGGATATTACCTCACCTTTTACACCATATAATATAAAGTAAAACAATATTACACTAAGTTTCTTACCTAAACCCACAGGTTGAATCGTCTGAAGCTTATCCTCCACATGAAAATTATTCACCATCGTAGCTCCAAACCTCAAAAAAAAGTTACACATGCAAAATCAAAACAATACAAAGTATATATAAAAAGAATAAAAAGAAGAAATACATTTTCGAGAGCTTGTTGGGTGCACCACCAGTAACTTTAGCAACACGAAGAAGAGCAAGTTCAGCTTTCAAAACCTTCAACTGACTGAACAAATCAGCCTTTGATTTGCCTCTCAATTCATGAACCTTAATACGTGCTGTTGTACATTTCAAAAATGAATAACAGAATAAAAAATAATATGTTGGATCAAACATTGACATGACAAAAACTTACCCATTTGATTGTTTGGTTTGGAATGGAGGCTGCGCCGGAAAAAGATAACGCAAACCTAAAATCTACAACTGATACAATTGATTTTTCTCCTTCTTCAATCCACTAAGTAATACTGAAAATTAAAAGATTGCTAAAACTCGTAATCAAACTCAACCCATGTAACAAAATAATCAGAACCTTCGAACATCATCATCACCGGCAGAAAATGAGGGTTTCTTGATTAAGCGGAGGATTGTGGAATCTTCTAGGTTTATCGCATCTTTGTATTATTTTTTTTTTATTTTTTTTTTAATGGGCCAGAGGCCGGCTAAAATGGTATTGGACCTTTGCGCATGTGGTAGGCCCGACAAGTGGAAAGGAGCCCAGCGTCAAAACGACATTGGATTTGATGGTGTATTATATATATAGTAATGAACCATTGAAAGAAGAGTTACAAAAATTGATATAGTTTTAACCCGGCGAGTAATTAGGAGAAAGTGCAAAGCATTAAAGGTGCGTTTACGAATGAGACTATACCTATGAAAGTGATTAAAGGTGTTTATTTAAGATGAGGGAGCCCACCACTATGGTAATGAATGATAAATATAATTCATACTCCATATACATCAAAAGAGCTAGGTATGGATCTTTCATAGGTGAGGGACCCACCACTACTATCAAACTCATACCTATTGTCATTCATGGCAGCATACCAAATGCTTACTTACTCTCTGTGTGTTTGTCTTTTAGCGAGGCGGCGAGCAATTAGGAGGGAGAGCAAAACATTTGCTCTCTATGTATTTTGTCTTTTAGCGAGGCGGAAAGCAATTGGGAGGGAGAGCAAAACATTTGCTCTCTGTGTATTTTGGCTTTTAGTGAGGATATGCGGCTGAAATGAATTAGAGAGCAAATGGTTTGCTCGCCCAAAGTGTCGATTTTTATAAACTCCTTTAAAAGTGTTTATTTTTTAATTAAGTGTGAGAGGTGTTTGTTGTGGTAATTGATTTGAGATATTTTCCATACAATAATTCGAACTTTACTAAGGATGAAAGATATTAAAATGGTATGACAATCTTACTAGCGAATCGCGGTGCTTCATGGTTTATCTTAAGAGGGCCAAAAATGTATGTCGATCTATTTTAGATGAGCTAAAATGGAAAGTTTTTACATTAAATAACAAGTACTGGACAAGAAAAGTCCACTTCCATGCATTGTATTTGAGATTGTAGCGAGGCCACCACCCTCTTTGATTCCCACATAGCTTTGCCCGTGTTACGAGCTAAATAGGAAGTTAGTTTCGAATTGTGGATTTAATAAAGTTATCAGTAGCATAATACATCTCGTAGTGGAAATTAGTAGCAAAAATAATACGGTTTATATTTAAACGTTTATTTGAGTAGTATTCGTAAAACTAATGTTTAAACAAAATCCATAACACTACATACGACTTGTTAAACAAGTTTTATATTTTAAACGCTAAACACTAGTTGTTTTAAACCACTTCAAAACGTTGTGCCTCCAATATTATGCATGTGTATATCTTTTGAGCGTTGTATGTAGCATAAATATTATTTTCTAATTGTTATTTTTGAAATTTAACATTGAGTACATGTTTGACAAAATTAGAATTTTGCGATTGTTACTCGGCCTGAATATTTCGTAAAGGGTTTAATGAAGAAAAAGTTTAACTTAGTTATAGAGTGGTTGATTAATGATTTAGATTCATGTGTATAAAGTTCCGATACAAAAAATAGACTAACGAAACAAGTAGTGAATATAATTCTGGAAAAACTCGCACTTTTGTATGATTAAATTCGGGAAGAATCAAATGTTAGTACTATTTTTTTCTTAAATCATAGTTATTAGCTAGATCGTTTGAACCAAAGGCTTCTTAGCCTAGCAGTATGTGAGTAAAACTCGCACTTTTGTATGATTAAATTCGGGAAGAATCAAATGTTAGTACTATTTTTTTCTTAAATCATAGTTATTAGCTAGATCGTTTGAACCAAAGGCTTCTTAACCTAGCAGTATGTGAGTGATCCATCTACCTAGAGGTCGTGGATTAAAGTCTCGTTAGACAAATGTGAGATAGAATTTGTGAGATAAGTGGTGGTGTAGGTTGTATAAAATTGCCGTTCTAAAAAAAACTAGATCGGTTGAAGAACTGATCTAACTAGTCCTAAGGCAACCACGCCCAAATCACATTACTAGATCGCTTCTTCGTTTTTGCGCATTTTGCCTATAATATTATAAAGATCGGTTGAGAACCGATCTGTTGGAAAATTTAGTGCACTTGAGGGATTAATTCACACCTGGTAATGGGTTTGGAGGTACGGAGTGTACACCAATTTGGTAACTGAATGCCCTGACTCAATAGTGGTTGTGCTAGTATGAATCTGATTCTGCTGATGCATGAATCTGATTCTGCTGATGCATGAATCTGATTCTGCTGCTAGTGTTGAGAATCTGCTGCTAGGATTCTGTTGATAGCTGATCCTGCTGCTAGTGCAAAGATTCTGCTGATAAGCATTCTGCTGCTAGAGTTAGCATTCTGCTGCTCGTTTATAACCACTGATTCCTATTATTATAGAAAGTATTATGTTATAATTAATGGGCCGTTAATTATACATAATTCCATGGGCTAGGGTTTGAGTATTCTCTATTATAAATAGAGGTCATAACATTCTGCATGAGACGATTAACAAAAACCCTAAACACTTGAATACATTTTGGTTCTTGATTTGTGCCTAAAACAAGAACATCACTTGGTCTTATCCCATAGAGATATTCGTGTAACCCAGGCATAGAGTCGAATAGTTTCTATTGGAAAGTGATAACACGATTTCAAGTGAATATCCGGTACTCATTGATTATCTTTACCCTGTTCTGGGAACACTCTAAAACATAATAATCTAACAATCAATAGAAACTATATAGTGATAATCAATGGCTGCTGCTATTTGGCATATGGCAACTAACTTTTCCAAGTTGGAAAAGTTTGAAGGTGTTGATTTCAGAAGATGGCAGAAGAAGATGCACTTCTTGTTGTCAAGCATGAATGTGGTTTATGTTCTAACCACTGCTATTTCTGAAGATCATGGGGATGATGCTACTGCGGAACAAATTAGGGTCAGAAGCAAGTGGGAGAATGATGATTATGTCTGCAGAGGTTTAATCCTCAATGGTATGTCTGATTCACT
>LBNU01019782.1:153435-195126 GCA_014162995.1 Artemisia annua
TTTAGTTAGTAGGCTAGAAGAATTGACCATAGGACACTAGCCTGACAGGTTGCGAGGAAATGGGAGGGATGACAACTGACCATACTGCCTTGTGTGAGAATTGACCATAGGACCACCTTACAAGTGGAGGTACTTAAGAAGTTAGAGAGATTAAGACCTGAGAGGGCGATCTCTACCGAATGTGATCTAGCATGTAGTGGCACTTAATGACTCAACCAAATATCCAACCTCGGCTTACTAGCATGGGGTAGTGCATGTGGTTCCTGTGGCGATAGGAAGGAAAGATAGACTAGGATGACCGTACCCTGCAATTCTTAGTGATATATGTCCGCCCCACTTGTAGTGATAGAAAGCTTAATATGAGAATTAAACAATTTCAATTATCATCTCTATAGGTGTTTGCCTTAGAACCATCCTAATTGATTTACGTAGAATGATTATATAATTTCATAAATTTAATCATTAATCTTTTATTTGTTCATATTATAAAAACATTTATGTGACAATCGTTTTGATTAAAACAACTAAAAATCAACCGTTCTTGGGACGACCTCGGTTTTACCAGTTACTAATCTACACACGATCGGATACACTGTCCGTTAGTGCATTAAGGTAGACCGTAGGTAAACGAGAATTTAAAAATATTAAAACCTGGTCAGAAATCCTACATCAGCGTGCCTTCAAAAACATCAAAGCGCAAAATGATCTTTTGAGGTCTCAGCTAGAAAGTCAAAAAGGAAAAGGTGTGTATACCAAGTTTGCAAAATCATCGACTTCGGAGAAACCAAATGCTTCAAAAACCAAAAATGTCAATTTCTCAGTTTGCTCCAAAAGTCGATGTGAAAAATGATTTTGTTGAGGCAGCATGATCAAGATATCCTAATGTTTTAATGATGACAAATAAATCTTCGAAACACATAAAATAACAAGTCTACTGTATGGGTTCAGACGAATTTTGAAAGTCAGCTTTCCCTTTACCCGACAAATGAGGATCTTTCAATACAGGTATGAATATGCTATGTGCTTAATTGAGAACACTCGAAACGAGTTTTGGGATTAGAGAGATCCAACTTTTATAAACACCCGCTTACGGGAAAACACCAACTCATGTTTTCTAACTCTCGCCTCTAGCCAAGACTTTTCTGAACTTAGGGAGCTTTTATATTTCACGTAACATCACGTGACAACATCCATATGATCATATCCCGTGCTTACGTCTTCTCTAATCACGTAACGAGTTTACTCCCTTATTGGTCAAACTAAGTCCAAGGTCTCTTTGCGTAAATGCATCCTTTCCCACATGGGTTATGCTTTACATCAAGGCAAAACACTTGACTTGTTTGTACCCAGGTGTTAGTTGAGTACGTCGAGTCGTGGGAAGTCACGAGTTATGAAACTATGTGTAAGATACTAGTTAACATCACAAACACGAAAACTCGTGTGGTTTGGTTCGTTCCAAGAAAGAAAGAAAGAAAGAGATTTAGAGAGAGAAAGTAGAGAGAGAAAGAAGTGAAGCCTTAGAGAGAAAACCAAAAAAAAAGAAAATGAGATTATGAGAAGGCTTACCCTCTCCAAGGATGGAGAGGGGTTTATATACAAGGTGTTTTGCCACTTAGGGCATGCCACTTGGGCTGCGGATCAGGTATACAGTGGGTAAAGACCCGTCCTTCTTCCGCGAACTAATCTACATCTAAACTACTTTTAACTAACTAATATAACAACTACGAGCTAAGCAATGCTAAATCATGTCGAGGGTGACCGAATCTTTCTCTTGGGTGACCGAATCTTTCTTATATCAAAATCGTATTCCTAACAATCTCCCCCTAAGAGAAGTCACCCTTTGTTGAATTCCGTTGTTGATCTTGATTCTTGATTTCTTGCATTGAGATCTTTGTAGATACTTTGGTAGCTCGTAGTCGTTGATTCTTCATTGATGTACGACTCAAGATGACTTCCTTGATGTATATGATGATCTTTTGACATTGCTCTTTGTTCTTCATCCATATATTTGGCTTCAAGTCATCTTTGAGTGTATGTGTCTCTTTGTGATGTAGTGATAATCTTTGTGATGTCATGCTTACACTTTTCTTGATCATGATCTTCTGCATCAGAGTTTGAGGAAGCATAGTCGTAGCCCATTCTTTGATCACGATATCTTGAGTTATGATGGTGAAGTGTAAGCATGAGTTGATGAATCTGCATCTTTTCAGCAATCTGCATCAATCGTCAACTTCTTTGTCTTTGGTGAGGTTACGCCTTTCCAACATGCTCATACATCTTTGCTGAGTAGATCTTCATGGTTAAAAAAGCTCTGACTACTCCTTGTAGATGTTGGTATGAGCATGTGGAACTTTGAGTGATGGTGGTGATCACGGTAAGTATGGTATGTTGAGCTGCATAAAACTTGGTTAGTAATAAACATACCGGCACTTACAAGTTAGGACTTCGAGATTGTCAACAGCATAGTGTGAAGACTTTCTCTAATCCTTACCAAGGCCGTTCCTAATCGGATGCCCCCGAAAGGGCTTACACTGACATACCGAAGTACACCAACGATTAGGTGAGTCGCTGGAGATCACCCCACGACTGTAGACCTTTTGGAACACCACCGAACACACTAAGCGTAACCCACAAGAGATTACCGAAGTGACCTGCTGTCAGGGCTGTTTGATGTTGACCCTGGCAGGAGTTTCCACTCAATCACTGGGAAATACTTATGTATATTCCCTCATAAGTGTTCTCGGCAGATTGCTAAGATCTGCGTAGGACTCAAAATATTACATCTGGTGTCCTTAATGTTGAACAACCAGTGTAGAAGTATCAAGTGTTCCTATGAGATCTTTTGATGCATCTCTTGGCTCTAGACTCGATAAGTGCACATTGGTTATCCTATTCGGAGACTAGGGAGGGGTCTCCTGTTTCAATATCAACTAGCTCTAAGAGACTAGTCGATAGTTTACACCGGTTCCCCGTGAGAATGAAACAAGCTCTTTTAAGAGAACTTGAGTGGCTGGGAGGTTTAGTGCAGTGCGTCACTGGGTCCATGACGTCTTTATCTTCAATACCGATGTTACCTTGGTAACAATCAGTAGCATATGAATTGAACCCGGTTTCTGCCCTAAGGTTGAATAATTGGAGGGCTATTTCTTTTCACCCTTTCTCATTTCATTTCTTTTTAATTCTTCAACCCCTTCAGTGCTTACCGAGACTTCATTACTAGAACCTTGTTGGGTTTGTTCCAGTCCTAGCTCAGTCTCAGTCGGCACTCTTCCCTTTCTCACTTTTCTCCTTTTTTCAATCATTCCTAAGGACTTCTAATCTATCTATTGGATTGTCCCTGGGAAGATCCCTCCGGTTCTGGTGGATCATGGGAACATATACCTAACCTAACCATCCTTATAACTCCGTGCTTTTAAAGTAAATTGGTCGGTCTTTTGGGTATTATTCCACAATCATCTCATAACCAAATCATTGAAAATTCTCACAAAGTGTTTATGAATAAGAAACACATTTTGTTAACACTTTGAGAGTTTTGTCACTTTTCAAATACTCCCCTCTTAACATGTGCTTATAGGAAGAAAGAAATTTGCACATGTCGGGGTGAGTTGCACTTATTTGAATTGATCGACTCTTAATAGACATACACCCGAGGGACACGTTTACGTTGCTTAGTTAAAGGGATCCATTATCATCTTTTAGGTGATAACTAGCCCTAATAACTAACTTGATGTTGTTAACATTCCTTGAAAAAGGAAGTTAGACCCGTCAAAGTGTACATCTAATAAGAGCTTCTCGAAACGGTACTTTTCTACTTGGATAAATCCTTTCGAATACTAACGATTGTGTTTCGTCAATTCATGAGTCAAATTCTGAGTCATAATCATTTCACGGTTTTTACTTATTATTGTAAAAACACGCGAAAGACTCTTAGCCACTTGCTCCCCCTCAATATGCGCCCATTGATTGAATCAATTTTGAAAGTCTTTAAAACTTTGGCACATACGGGTGAGCATTCATTAGAGATCATTTATTCATCATTTTTCAACACTTGCTCCCCCTCAGTATGTGCTTTGATCATAATCCAAAATCTTTAAAATTTTAGCACATACGGGAGCGATCTTTTGAGTCCAAACCATCTTTATCAGTCCAAAAACATCACATTTAATCACTTGCTCCCCCTTAACATGTGCTTTGATTAAAATCCAAAATCTTTTAAAATTTTAGCACATAAGGGAGCGATCTTTTAAGTTCACAAACATTCTTTATGAGTCCAAAACATCACTTTTAAATCAGTTTATATATTTAAATCACATTCTCTCCCCCGATCATAAAATTTCAAATCTTTTGAGATTTTGTGATCCCAATTGATTTAAATGATTTTCTAAAAAGCTTTTGGAGAGACATGTGATAATATTTTAAACGTTTACTGATTTTGAGACATATTTAAGTTTCACTGTGGCTGGTGCACAAAGTTTTTAAAGGTGCAGAAATTTTGAGCACATACGCTCCCCCTCAATTAATGACCCGTTTTTCCATTTTAACGTTTAATAGCCATTAACGTGAGTGGTAACGTATACGAGAAAATTTAAGACCGATGGCCAACTTGTACACCACAAAATCTCTTTTGAAGAATTTTAGAAGAAAGAGATTTTGGGAAAAGAAAACTTCTCTTCTTTTACTAGAAAGGTTGCACTGAAGCGTACAACATTTCTGATGATCCACACACACTGAAAACATGAAAAAGTGTTTTTACACGGATTTTGAAGACCGGGTTGCTATCTGAAGTAATAGCAAACCATAGTTATGTGAATAAGTATACGTGAAGAGAATCAGTTACTCCTCATTATCTTCCTGAAGACTTTTGAGTGATTCAGGAGTGATACTCTTCATTCCAAGGTGTGGGAGAATAAATTGAAACCGCTCTCTAGGAAGTGCCTTAGTGAAGATATCAGCCAGCTGAAATTCCGTCCTTACAAAGTAGAGTTCCACGATTCCCTTTTCCACTTGTTCTCTGATGAAATGATGTCGAATGTCAATGTGCTTTGATCTAGAGTGCTGGACGTTGTTGCAGCAAAGAGCAATGGCACTTTTGTTGTCGCAGTACATCGGAACTTTGTTGTAAACAAAACCATAGTCAGATAGTTGAGACCTCATCAAAAGAATTTGAGCACAGCAGGATGACATGGCAATGTATTCAACCTCTGTTGAGGAGATTGATGTAATCATTTGCTTCTTTGATGACAAGCTAACCAGCTTATCTCCTAGAAATTGAGCACCTCCAGAAGTACTTCGACGAGTATCCTGACAACCCGCATGATCAGCATCAGAGTAGGCAGTGAGAGCCATTGCAGTGTCTTTTGGATACCAAAGGCCCATGTGAATAGTTCCTTGAAGATACCTAAAGACTCTTTTGACTGCCTCTAAGTGCTTCTTTGTAGGTCTAGATTGATAACGAGCACACATGCAAATGGGTTTTACACTACTGGTCCAACAGTTGTCAATATGGTGGAGCATAACAACTCCTCCAGGTACAATGAAAACAAGGGCAAGCGTAAGCATCATGATAACACCAAAGATGATCTTAAGAAGAAACCAAAAGTGACTTGTTGGAAGTGTGGGAAACCTGGACACTTCAGGAAAGATTGCAAGGGTGGTAAAGTTGGAAACAAATCCAATGAATATATTTAATAAGTCTTTTGAGATTTATTGTGTTACATATATATCTGATGTATACTTTATGCAGGATGATGATGTTGCTTGGTAGGTTGACTCTGGAGCAACAATTCATGTGTGTAAAGATAGAAGCTGGTTCAAGACCTATGAGTCAATGAATGATGGTTCTATTCTTCATATGGGAAACGAGTCGACTGCCCTGGTGTATGGAAAAGGATGTGTGAATTTGAAGTTTAGTTCTGGAAAGATTGTTTCTTTGTTTAATGTTTTACATGTTCCTGATATTAGAAAGAATTTGGTTTCTAGTAGTGTTTTGAATAATTGTGGTTATAAACAAGTGATTGAATCTGATAAGTATGTTTTGTCTAAAATGGTGTGTTTATTGGTTTTGGCTATTTGTGTAATTAAATGTTCAAGCTTAATATTGTTCATGATAATGTTAATTCTGCTTTTATGTCAACCACTAAACTGAATGATTCAAACTTATGGCATGTTAGACTTGGCCATGTACACTTTAAAAGAATGCAAGATATGTCTAAGGATGGGTTAATTCCAGTAATTGACATGGACACTAGAAGGTGTAAAACTTGTATGATGAACAAAATAACTAAGAAACCTTTTCAAAGTGTAAAACGTGAAACTAAAGTGTTGGAACTGATTCATAGTGATCTATGTGATTTGCATGCTACTCCCTCTTTGGGGAATAAGAAATACTTTGTGACTTTTATTGATGATGCTTCTAGGTTTTGTTATGTTTATTTGTTAGATACTAAGGATGAAGCATTAGATAAATTTAAAGTATTTAAAACTGAAGTTGAATTGCAACAAGGGTCTCTAATCAAAAGATTTAGGACTGATAGGGGAGGTGAGTACATGGATACTCTGTATTTTCAGTCTGTTGGTATAATCCATGAAACGACTGCTCCCTATACTCCTCAGCAAAATGGTATTTCTGAAAGGAAAAACAGAATGCTGAAGGAGATGGTTAATTCCATGTTGTCCTATTCAGGGCTGAGTCAAGGGTTCTGGGGTAAAGCTATGTTGACAGCTTGCTATTTATTAAATAGGGTTCCCAACAAAAGGAATAAGGTTACCCCTTATGAACTCTGGACTAAAAGAAAACCCAACCTGAACTTTCTCAGGATTTGGGGTTGTAGGGCTGTTGTAAGACTCCCTGATCCAAAGCAGAAAACTTTGGGTGAAAGAGGCATTGAATGCATCTTTGTTGGATATGCTGAGCATTCCAAGGCATATAGGTTCTATGTTATTGAACCTAATGAATCTGTTTCAATTAACTCTATAATTGAATCAAGGGACGACTCTTTGATGAGAATAGATTTTCATCAGTCCCTAGACCAAGTCAGAGGATTCAAAATGGAACTGATGATATTGGTGTTTCAGAGATCCCTAATGAGGTTTCTGATGAGGTTGTGGACCAACATCCTGAACCTGAGCTCAGAAGAAGCAAAAGGGTTAGGACTATAAAGTCATTTGGACCTGAGTTTCAATTATACTTAATTGAAGGTACAAGGAGTGAGGTCTCTGATCAATACTCCTATTGCTTAATTGTTGAGGATGATCCCAAAACATTTGAAGAAGCAATGAAGTCCCAGGATGTTGCTTTCTGGAAAGAAGCAATTAATGATGAGATGGAAGAAGCAATAACACTTATGTGTTGACTGATCTACCACCTGGTTGCAACCCTCTAGGTTGCAAATGGATTTTCAAAAAGAAAATGAAGGTAGATGGAACTGTTGAAAAGTTCAAGGCAAGATTAGTTATTCAAGGCTTTAAACAAAAGTCAGGAATAGACAGCTTTCTTGAATGGTGATTTAGATGAGGAGGTTTACATGAACCAACCTCAGGGCTTCATCATGCCTGGCAATGAAAACAAGGTGTGTAAACTGATTAAGTCTCTTTATGGACTAAAACAAGCACCTAAGCAATGACATCAAAAATTTGATGAAGTGGTTTTGTCTAGTGGTTATTCACTTAATCAGGCTGACAAATGTGTATATAGCAAATTTGATGAATCTGGTAAAGGAGTCATCATTTGTCTATATGTTGATGACATGTTGATCTTTGGCACTGACCAAAATCAAGTTGATCTTACAAAAGAATTTTTGTCATCAAGGTTCTCCATGAAGGATATGGGGGAGACTGATGTTATCCTTGGTATAAGGATTAAACATGAAAGTTACAGAATTTCTATTTCTCAGTCTCATTACATTGAGAAGGTGTTGAAGAATTTTAATTACTTTGATTGTACTACAGTAAGTACTCCTATGGATACACCTATTTCTATCCGGTGTGATAGTGCTGCTACATTGGCAAAGGCTTATAGCCAGATGTAGAATGGGAAGTCTAGACACTTAGGTGTCAGGCATAGCATGATTCGTGAGCTTATCATGAATGGGGTGGTATCTATAGAGTTTGTTAGATCTTAACAAAACTTAGCTGATCACATGACGAAGGGTTTGGCTAGAGACTTGGTTTTAAAGTATGCTAAAGGGATGGGTTTAAGTCCAACTTAGTCACTGAATGCAAAGACACCCAACTCCCTTCTGAGGAAACTTGGAAGCTAAGTTCAATGTGGAAAGCTGAACATTTAGTGGACTGAAGCACATGTTTTATATTACATCCCAAGGTTGTGCTTGTTACCTGTTGGAAAAGGAGGATGAAGTCTTTACTTCTCAATGGTTAATTTCTTTGACAAAGTGTTTAGCAGGAGCATGAATAAAGAGGAACCACCTATGTAAATGTTGAAGTTTTGCCACTTCAGGAAGCTTTGGACTTTTAGCTTTTACAACATTTATGAATTGGATATGGACACATGGCTTGTAATAGTGTCAGGAGTATTTAAGTGTTTGAAAACTTGTGTGTATTTATCTTCAGGTATTTAAATGGGTTGAAGGGTTCAATTCTTTAGAACACCCTGATTCTCGAATATTTGAACGTGTAATGTACTAAGATGAGAATTCAATCTTCAAGATATTTTCATTTATGCATATGTTTTGTTTGTGTTTAATTTTTCATGCAAAGGAAGTGAACTAAATTTGGGGAGGATTGTTGGAAAATTTAGTGCACTTGAGGGATTAATTCATACCTGGTAATGGGTTTGGAGGTATGGAGTGTACACCCATTTGGTAACTGAATGCNTATTTGAACGTGTAATGTACTAAGATGAGAATTCAATCTTCAAGATATTTTCATTTATGCATATGTTTTGTTTGTGTTTAATTTTTCATGCAAAGGAAGTGAACTAAATTTGGGGAGGATTGTTGGAAAATTTAGTGCACTTGAGGGATTAATTCATACCTGGTAATGGGTTTGGAGGTATGGAGTGTACACCCATTTGGTAACTGAATGCCCTGACTCAATAGTGGTTGTGCTAGTATGAATCTGATTCTACTGATGCATGAATCTGATTCTACTGCTAGTGTTGAGAATCTGCTGCTAGGATTCTGCTGATAGCTGATCCTGCTGCTAGTGTAAAGATTCTGCTGATAAGCATTCTGCTGCTAGAGTTAGCATTCTGCTGCTCGTTTATAACCACTGATTCCTACTATTATGGAAAGTATTATGTTATAATTGATGGGCCGTTAATTATACATAATTCCATGGGCTAGGGTTTGAGTATTCTCTATTATAAATAGAGGTCATAACATTTGCATGAGACGATTAACAAAAACCCTAAACACTTGAATACGTTTTGGTTCTTGATTTGTGCCTAAAACAAGAACGTCACTTGGTCTTAATCCCATAGAGATATCCGTGTAACCCAGGCATAAGGTCGAATAGTTTCTATTGGAAAGTGATAACACGATTTCAAGTGAATATCCGGTACTCATTGATTATCTTTACCCTGTTCTGGGAACACTCTAAAACATAATAATCCAACACGATCTATATGTGTATCCCCTCAAATAAATCACCCTTAGACATTTATTTATTTATTTATTTATTTTTTTATTATTTTTTCAAGGCTTTCCAACATCTTTTTAGTCTTATTATTATTATTATTATTATTATTATTATTATTATTATTATTATTATTATTATTTTCAGTAGTAAGGTAAAAGTGGATATTATTTTTACGTGGATCAAGTCATTTAACTTGGAGGCTACTTAAAATCATTTCGCATTACGAAATTATTGATCGATATTATTTCTAAGTGACTCAACACAATGAGTTTGCTTTGAGTCTCTCACAGTCTCATACTGAGTGTTATAAATTACTATGCGCATTTCATTAAAATTAAGCAAGGTTTGCAACACCACTTTTTGTGACATGGTTCATCTTAGAAATGTCAAATATTTCTACTACTCCACCATGAAGAAGAAATCAATGTGGTTCACGGAAACGCAGTTACTTATTAGTCTCGGCTCCACTTAAAGTCGTTCTCTAAATTCTAAACATTCGACACAAACATATGCTTGGTATCTTCACTACATTCTTTAATATTATGCTTCAAGACCAAAGTTTAGGCATCTCCCAATTTAGAATTTAGATTGTCAGTGAAACGGGACAATAAGTCGAAGAACTTCACAAGCAAAATACTTCAAATCTAAAAAACGCAAGATTAATCCAACCCATCGACTTAGCAAAATGGGTTAGAAAGGACTGAGGTTGTAAAACCATGTTTATTAAAAGTATTTCACACATAATTTGAATCTATTAAAATCTTGTACAAATATTACCAACCAACTAAACACATCTTTTTTTTCAATTTTTTGTTGACTTCTCATTCATAATACTTCTCTACATCAAAAGAAAAAATAAAGTTTTTAAAAATTCTCACTACTATATTTTTAATCAATCAAATATCAGCAATTTCCATCAAAATCACTTTTGATTAATTGAAACATAAAATACACATTTATTATAGAACATATCACAATAAAAAATAACAAATAGATAAATAAATAAATAAACATTTATTTTGAGTCAAATAGAGAACTATAATTCATTTGTCACAAATTAGGTCGGAGTTCAATATAGATCTCATTTTTGTCATAAATAAAAAAAACCAAGACAAAAATACATCGTTGGTCCCTGAACTTTCCACAAAGCATCGCCATGCACCCTACCTTTCTAAAAACGTCGTGTGGCGTCCAAAACATGGGAATTAGAGGCCGAATGCGTCCTTGACCACTTTTGTCGCGGTCAACGCTCATCTTTTGGTATGTTCTCAAGGGCATAATAGGCAAACTACATTTATCACCACACTATGGTTAAATCAACCATGACATACGCCTTTAGGTACCAACTATGTACTACACTCTAGTTAATCAACCAAGAGTGATATTTTGGCGACGATGGCAAACCGTTTCCCTTTTGTGTCATTTGCGTTGGTTATTTGACTTAGGGAAGTCAAACCGATAGAGGTTACAATTTGTGACATTAGATAAATAGGTTTGACTCATGGAAGTCATTACGGGCCATAAACAACGAAATATTGTTAATAAAGGGGGTGTTTGATTTTGCTATTACGAAATTTATATCAACTGTGTTTGGTTTTCATCATATTATGGGGTGTTTGGTTTTTGCCGTTACAAACAGTACATAAAAGGGGTGTTTGGTTTGTTATATTCGCTTGTTCCCTCCCACAGTACATAAAGGGGTGTTTGTTTTTGGTCATAAGAACAATAAACACAATAGGATACAACAAGAAGATTAAACGAGAAACCATAGAATTATATATGCATAATACTGGCAATTAGCCTACAAGAACATTAAAAGCCTAAAACAAAACCCCAAAAGACCGCATTAAACTACCCCTGGAATTACCCTAAATTAAGACCCCATTACACTAATTATTTTTAGCCATTTCCTCAACAAAACCTTCCTGCATGCGAATATTAGCATCAGCTTGACCATACACCTTGATCAAACGTGCAAGTAGGTCGATTTCAATGGCCTGGGTTTTCCTTAAGGCCTCCAAAGAGTCAAGCGTAACACCACGCGGTCCCAAAGCTTCATTTTCCTGAATCAGCTCCATTCGCTTTGGTATCATCTCTTGAGATGATCAATAGCTTGACGAATAAGTTTTTTAAAAAACCCTGCTTCAACAGCCTCTTGACTAAACCAGAGGCTCATACGCTCATGTAATCGTGGTGAATCGGCCACTTCCATGAGTTCGTTCAACATTGGGAGTTCTTCTGCCATCGCGAAATGTGTGAGGAAAAGCTTGTTGATGGGTTTATTGGGTTACGCGCTAAAGTTAATACCTTCTCAGTGAAGAGACGGTGAAGGGGTTTAATAACAATTTTTTTTTATTTCATACTTGGTCCTTTAAAGTTGTCTACCTTTTGCGTAAACGTAGTTCCCGCCCAAAATGTAGTGACGTTTTCACAACATGCTACCTTGAGTTTACAAGCTTAGGGACCTACGGTGTAATTTGTGAAATTAATTAATTGCAACCCATTAAATCCTTACCGACCCATATAAAACTCAAAAACAATATATTCATTACAAAGAACATTAAACATAAAGACACAAATATAAACATTCGAACTTGCCATTACATTTGGTGACCAACATAGGCATTGTAAAAATAACAAATGCCAAATAACCTTTATCATTTGCACGTTTGAATTCCTAAAGTCAAACTTGCCATTACATTTGGTGACCAACATATGCATTGTAAAAGTTGCAAATGGCAAATAACCTTTACCATTTGCATGTTTGACTTCCTAAAGTCAAACTTGCCATTACATTTGGTGAGCAAGTAAGTAGCAACATACTTAAACGAAAATAGTTGTCTTAGGGTATTCAACCCATACATTGACTAGAATCAGTAAAAGAAATCTACCCCGACTGTGGGGGAAGCTCGAGGGAGTTTTAATAGCCTCCTTGCCAAATCCCAGTTCAACCTGATATTTTCATTCTCATAAGTAGTCAAATTGCAGTCAATGATATAAATTTTCTTCAGTAAGGGGGAACATGCAAGTATCAACCGTATTATGGCTATTTCATTCTCTGTTGTAGGGAAAGAATGAAACACCACATTTTGAAGCGGCCCGTGGTCATTCTGTTGATGGGTACATCAATTGGATCAATCTCCAAAGGTACATAAGTAGGCGTGTATAAGGCCTGAAAAATGAGAGGAATATTCATATGCACAACCATTGGAATTTAANAAGGGGGAACATGCAAGTATCAACCGTATTATGGCTATTTCATTCTCTGTTGTAGGGAAAGAATGAAACACCACATTTTGAAGCGGCCCGTGGTCATTCTGTTGATGGGTACATCAATTGGATCAATCTCCAAAGGTACATAAGTAGGCGTGTATAAGGCCTGAAAAATGAGAGGAATATTCATATGCACAACCATTGGAATTTAATATGATGTCTTTCATACATATGCATTCCACTTACCCTGGTTACTAGCCTTTACATATTTGGAGACCCAAGAATTATTTTAACGATCAATGAAACCATTGCATTATTCCCAAAATTGACCCCGTATATCTCAAGACACTTGAGGGATAGAAAGGCCACACGGACACTCATCCAGGAGGTACCTTCTTCCAACAACTACAATACAAAAGGACGAATTTCCTTTAGTTTCAATGCTAACATTGCATCAATGTTAGAAATTACGTTAACATTATATGTAAGTTGAAGTGAAAACGAGAAGAATAGGTCTTACATTGCAGTCTTGAAAATCCATGGTAAGGGTCTCAAGTTTAGGAACATTTGACAACTGAAAGATATTAGAAGTTGTTATTGTCATAGGATGGTTCCAAATACCAAATGACAAATTTAACGTATTCAAATTCCTAAGAATTGCAATATCCTATAGTCTCATTTCGTTTGTACTACAACAATCCAATTTTAGAGACTCAAGCAAGGGACAACCAGTAACTAAGTCCCAAACTGTACCACTATGAAAATTGACATCACACAATTCTAAGTTGAGTAGCTTTGAAAAACCCCTAAAACTTGTCATAGTGGGAAAAGTGCAACAATGAAATTCTAGAAATTTCAACTCTTGACGATAGTAAAGTTGGGTTGGCAAAGTAACTGGATCAGCATACCAGTTTCGAATTGTGAGCTCCTCAACTCCGACCCGAACCAAAAACAAAAGCCACTCATGAATGTCTTCATAATTGAAGTCATCTTGTCTAAATAGCGTTTTGGGCTCTATGGAAAACACAAACCTTCTTAGTGGCCCAATAAGCAGAATTAAAAGCCTAGTAATATGCCTCCCATCAAAGGTATTTGTTAAATAGTACAACAAATCCTCATCAACTATGACATCGGTCAGCAAAGTCCACTTAAACCTCCAGCTTCTGGCTAAACTACCGGTTCTTACCGCATCTTTTAGTGGCAATCGGTTCATAATATTAGTGGTCACGTTATCTGGCATGTTGGTGATATAATCTGCCATATCAGTGATCACATTGTCTCCAAAAGACATTGTAATGTTGGAATTTTAGTTTGGTCTTTGACTTTTGGAAATGGGTGTCTGAATAAGGATGTGTGTTATTATGGTGTGTGAATGTGTTTGGTTTGTGGGTTACTTGGTTTCGCGCGAAAATAACTAGCGTATCAGAAAAGAGAGGCTCAAGTTGCGAAGCATAGTTCTTAGTTGCTCCCTAAACTATCACTCTTGGTTGATTTAACCATAGTGTGGTGATAAATGTAGTTTGCCTATTATGCTCTGAGAACATACCAAAAGATGAGCGTTGACCGCAACAAAAGTGGTCAAGAGACACATTCGGCCTCTAATTCCCATGTTTTGGATGCCACATGATGTTTTTAGAAAGGCAGGGTGCATGGCGATGCTTTGTGGAAAGTTCAGGGACCAACAATGTATTTTTGTCAAAAACCAATCTTAGCCATTCATTTTTCATCTAAATTAATAAAAAACAAATTTTTATTTTTAAAAAAAAAACAACATATCTTGCAAACGGTAAATTTTCAAGCTACAAAAAATATACCATCGCGACGATAATTAAATTATCTATCTATAGATATGCGCTTCTCAATACATTCGACAATTTTTTTTTTTTTTTTTTTTTTTTTTTTTTTTTTTTTTTTTTTTTTTTTTTTCAAAATTTCCGCTTAGAAAAATCACATGTGATTTGTAAATCACATGTGTGATTTTTCTGGGTGAAAATTTTGAAAAAAAAAAAAAAGTTTGTCGAAAATATATATAAGTGCATATTTGTAGAAAGATAATTTAATTCTCGTCGTAATGGTATTTCGTGTAACGATTAACGGTTTGCGAGATATTTAATTTAAAAAAAAAAATTGAAAGTTTATTTTTTGTTTTGATAGAAAAAAAATGAATTGCTAGAATTGGTTCATTAGATCTATGACAAATATTAGATTTATATTGAACTTTTGCCATTAGGCCAATGATCTCCAATAATACTATAGTAATAGACTTTAAAAAAAAAAAAAGAGAAAAAAAAAGGAGACAACTGTCAAGTAAAGACGAAAAAGAGAAAACGAATATCCTAAGAATACATATTATCCTTCAAAATTACTTTGCTAAAATACAAATTAGTCCCTAATTAAAAACTGCTCGTATAATTATGGATATCATGTTTGATAAACATTGTTTAGTACTAGTTTTATTTGAACAAGCTTACAATCGCTAGATTATGTTGTGAAAAGTTTTAAAAACTACTCGTATAATCCATACCAATGTAACATATCAATGGAAGAAGTTTTTGGGTAATCACGATTTTTGAGCTCAGAGAGTTCGAGTCTAGTGCTTTAAAGACTCAAAATTTTAAAAAGGTTGGTATGACCATCTTAAGGTTATGTGTATCAAGCGAGATTTGAAGTTGAAACTTTGTCACAAGCATTTTACGGATTCACCATCCTGATTATTGATAGGTATAAAGTATACCAAGTTTAGAATGAAATTTAATGTTATCAGCTTTAAAATGCGTTATTGATAGAAAAAATGTAATGCTTTGTCACGATCACATGAATAGTGTGTTTGGTATAGATCTTTAGTATTTCAGCTGCCGAATAGTACACATTGGTTAAAAGCTAATCAATGAAGTATATTACTGTATTAATATCCTTGTAGCTATTGTTTATTTAAGGCACACGTTAACGAAATAAACCAAAAGATTTAGTATCAAAAGGCTTGAGTTTTAACAGTATTATATGTGTGAGAATGTTTCTCAAAGAAGTGACTGTGAGTTCAAGTCTTGTTTATAACATTATGAGATTGATTTTTTGTGCGTATAACGATAGTTAGTTTTCGTTAAAAAAAAGGTTTAGTAACGTGAAGTGAGCACGTGTACAATATGACCTTCACTTTCCATGAATTTTAACATGTTTTTGAACAACTTTTTAAAATTTTCCTTAGTATTGTTCGAGAAAAATAATTTGTTAAAACATTGTTACTGATATCATTAAAATGTCATAATTCTTAAGTTCTAATTTTGTTCTGTGCAAAAACTCATAAAGTAGCAACGCAATCTTTTTGAAAGAGAAGATCTTACCTGTTTTAAGTCTATGTGATCATAGATTCAAACTCTTTAAATTGTTCTGCGAAAAGTTCCGAAATCATGGTTCTCCAAAAAATATGTTGGTACAGGTCATTTACCCCACCCCCTAAAAGATTCAAACCTTGTAAATTGCAACTGCCATGTAATATGTCATTACATTTCCGGTTGTTCATCTTTTATCTCACAGGAATAAATGTAACTTTTTCACTTCTTGGCCCATTGCCAGTAAAAGCAATTGTTACTGGCGAGTAAATATTGAAGTTGCATAGAAAACAACTGAGACGTTTTNCCACAATGACATTTGATAAGTAGGTTTCATCAAATTCTTACATAAACCAATTTGATGTTCGCTATGTGGTAAGGAGTTTTCAAAGTGTAAAAATTATATCAGACAACAAAAAAATAAACAACTAAATTTTATAAAATTGTAACATCTTTAAACTTGCTTTACGCGTGCATTGCCGTTAAAAAAAAACTCTACATGTTGTTAAAATTTACTTTGTTACTATTCTATCTTTGGATGATTTTCAATTAGTATACGGATGAGCATTCTGGTTTAAGCTGTAACTATTTTTTGGGCTAAGATCAATTGAGCCCATAAAGTCACCCATTGGGCTTATGGCAAGCAAACCGAATAAATCGAAAACCGAACCGAAAAAATACTTTTTATGTTTGAAATAGTTTTTTTATTATTTTTTTTTGCCAAAAATCTATAAAATTAAATTAAAAAAAAATATAAATGTTGTAATTCAAGTACAAATTTCGGTTTTTGGATTTGACCCATAACCGAACCTAACTTCGGTTTGGTTCGGTTCGGTCACAGATATTTTCGGTTCGGTTCGGTTCGGTCACAGATATTTTCGATTCGGTTTTCGGTTATGACCAAAAAAAATTAACCGAACAACCCGAACCGAATAAACCGATTAACCCGAGAACCGAACCGATGAACACCCCTATGACAAAATCAAGAAGATTGGAAATACATAAAAAAAAAAGAAGATATAGCTATCATAACAACTTCAATCAAAGAAAGCACTAGGTGACTAAACATAGGCCATATCCGGGATTATTGATAATTCTTCAACCATTCAAATTGAGAAGATTGGAACTAGGAGATTGGAACCAGGGGTCTTTTTCGGGTCGGGTTGGTCGAGTTCCGGTCAATTCAGGTCGTGTCAAGGCTAATAATAAGATACCCGAACCCGACCTTATTCGAACTCGGGTTAGTCGGGTTCTGGTCTAATCGGGCCGGGTCTATTCTGGTTCGGGTCAACCCGAATATGAGCAAAATGATTAAAAAATGGCCTAATTCATTATTTTTAGATAGATAATTTTAAAAAACATAAAAAAAAATGAAAAAAGAAAAAAAATCCTTGTTCAAGTCTATCGGTCGATCCGAACCTGAGTTAGCCAAATATTTTCAAACCAATATTGTACCCTATTTAGTATTGGGTTTGACCCGAATAACCCGAATAAAACTTTCGACCCGAGTAACCCAATCCAAATAGGCATAATCGGGTTGGTTCGGGTCGGGACGTCTTTTTTGACATCCCTAATTGGAACACTGTCCTTAAATGAAGACGGAGACCTTGCCCAATCTGAATGGTTGAAGAGTGCAACATCAATTTTGACTCTAAGGGGGCGCTTAGTTCAATTAGAGGAATGAGAAAGGTAGAAAGAATGCTAAGGAATGTAATGAGTAATAAATTCTATAACCCCCAATTTGTAGGGTAATGCTTCATTACCTTGTTTTGGCTTTTGGGTAATGGTCCATTGCATAATGGTAAACCAAGCATAAGTAATAATTACCTTTTCCATTCTTCACCTTCTAATACATCCAACGGTCCAACCAAGCATGCTCTAAACTCCAATTCGATGTTTAGAACTCTAATTCGATGTTTAGATTTCTATTTTGCAGCAAGCTAGAAAGAGTAATAAAAGAATGAGACTTTCGGTACCAAAATCTCATTATACATCACCTATTATGAGCACATGTCCTTGGCCAAATTCTGTAACAACCTTTGTCCCTCAATACATAAAATTCTTATTTCATCCTTTCATACACTACAAGTCTACAACTCATTAATATCTACTAATCTACATATCCATATCTCTAAGAGAACAAAAGAGACAATTTTCACCAGACATACATGTTTCGCTATGATAAATACTACTACATGATTATAGGTGTTACATGTTTGGTTATGATAAATACTACATGTTTGGTTATGATAAATACAACATAAAAAGGACATCACTACAATTATTTAGACGAAACTTATTCATGCAGTTAACGATAATTAATTTTCCGTGTACAAAAACTTACGTAGTAATTAATAAAACAATGCATGTTTCCTACATATATGGCTAGTGATCACAAGTTCACAACTTATATATATTTCGGTCATTCATTCAAAATATACGACCAACATTGTCTTAACTAATATAATGGATCTAATTCATAAGATCTTCAACATTACTCTCCCTTTTTTATCAAACATTTTGTTAATCATCGTATTACCGATTTTTTCGGTGTATCGCGCCATAAAGTTTTGTATTAGATCCGTGGTTCCTGAAAATCTTGTGGGAAAAGTTGTTCTTATTACCGGAGCTTCTTCTGGTATCGGCGAGGTAAAATTCAAAATTCTACGTTGAATTCGTGAATAAGAATTGCAAGGTGTGAATCATATTTCTTACAGAACGTTAATCGCATATTCTCGAATATAATTATTTTTTGAAAGGTCAAAAAATTTATATACAAAAATATTTGATGAGCGGACATAAAAGTATTCTTAAATTCGTGCAGATGACCATATATCTAATCCTTACGATTTTTGTTAGGCCAAAGCCTGTTGTATGCAAAAAGTGTTATATATTTATTTATTTGCATTGTGACTATTAAAGAATTTAGCATACGAGTATGCGAAACATGGAGCGTGTCTAGCGTTGGTTGCTAGAAGAAAGGAACTTCTTGTGGCGGTGGCAGAGAAAGCTGAGGAGTTGGGATCGCCCAAAGCTATTGTGATCAAGGCAGATGTTTCGAGCTTTGAGGATTGCAAGACAATTGTTGATGAAACCATTAAACAGTTCGGTAAATGTAAGTTGGTCGTAGAACATTATACTTTAATAAGTTTCGGTTTTACCACACATACTAGAGGTGGGTAATTTCGGTTATGTTTAAGATGGGTAGAATTGAGTGGTCAATATGCAAAAGTCTTTTTTTTTTTTTTTTTTTTTTTTTAGGACATGAGAAAAGGAAACAACACTTTTGATGCAAAAAAGAAATTTTCGACATGCAATATCAATATGTCTGCATACTGATTGTTGGCCTTATAAACTAGTAATGTTTTTGATTGTACATACTCGAAATTTTCGATAGTGGATTGCCTTATAAACAATGCTGGCATCGGGATAGTTGGCCACTTCGAAGAGCAAAAATGCATCAAGGATCATATTTCAACCATGGTAATGATATTTACCATAGCTTTTCATATCAGTAGATAGACTCAAATTAAAGAGCATGTGCTAAACATACATGCTACACTCTTCTGCAGGACGTAAATTTTTGGGGATCTGTTAATGTTACACATTTTTCACTCCCACATCTTAGGAAGAGCAAAGGTAAAATAGTCGTGATCGGTTCTTGTGGTGGATGGTTCGGTACACCAAAAGTAAGCGTCTATAATGTAAGTTGAAAGAGCAACATTTCTTTTCTTAGCTTATATTTCTATACATACATATATTTTACATTGTTTTTGTTGACGAGTGACTCTCTAGGCAAGTAAAGCAGCACAACAAAGCTTCTTTGAAACACTAAGAATCGAAGTTGCTCCTGATATTGGAATAACAATGGTAACGCCAGGGATTATTAACACGCCGTTAGCTAACAAGGACTGCTTCCTATATCAGGTAAACGAGCATAGAAATGTATATGCATTAGATCAATTTTTATTTTCTGTCCACTTTCAAAATTAATCAGTCGATCATAATCTGACCCACGATACAAACTAAATTGCATATGTGTTGATAGACAAGTTTAGATAAGGTTCCTTCACAATCTGCGGAAGGGTGCGCCAACGCAATTGTAAATAGCGCTAGACGTGGAGACGAATACTTGACCGAGCCCCAATGGATGCGTGCAGCGTTTCTATGGGTGATGTTATTACCAGAAGTAATGAACTCATTTCGACGCTTTCAAATGGTAGCTGGCTATAAACCTAAGTCCCAATAATGGAAATCATACGACAACGGTTCACTCCAACCCTTTGATATCAAACACAAATAAATCTAGACGAAAACGAAGGATTTGCAAGTGATCACACCCCTTCAAGTCTACAATGATTGAGCATTCGGCTAGTGCGGTACAATCTTTTCTGGTAGGACTAGTTAAATTGATGTCACGGTTTAGATTTATGTGTTCCGCCTGTCCCTAGTGGCATATGTTCATTCGAATGTAGTGACACTATTATGTACTTCCATTTGGCTTTTGGATATTAGATTTGGCTTAATCCCCTTGACTTCCATTCACATCTCAACCGAATATGCACAGTTACAAAACTTATTCCCATGTCCATATATGCGCTGGGCTAATAATGGCTATGCGATGGGCTAATGATGGCTAATAAGTGGACCAATACTAGACAAATACAAATAATGATATACTAAATATATTCGGCTAATACTCCTCCGCAGTTTGAGCGGGAGATCTTCGGACATTCAAACTAGTGCCGAAATCAATAAACAATGCAGCAAGAAGACCTTAGTAAATATGTCAGCATACTGAAAATGAGACGGAACATGAAGCACACGAACTTGACCTGAAGCAGCATAATTACGGATGAAATGAATGTCTATCTCAATGTGTTTCGTACGTGATGCGGGATTTCTGACCAGGCTTTAATATTTATAGTTGTCTCGTCTACCTATGGTCTACCTAATGCACTCACGGGCAGTGTACCGAGTCGTGTGTAGTGTAGTAATTGGTAAAGCTGAGGTCGTCCCAAGAGCTATGCGTTTGGATCCTAATTTAAGTCTGTCACATTTTAAAAGAGGTTTTGAATTGTTTGATTAATTAAACTAAATAAACAAAAATAAAATGCTGAAAGTAAATTGAGTTGAAATGTAGTAGGGGGAAAGTGTAATAACATAGTTATTCATCCTATCATGCAATGACTACGTTTTCTAATTAAGCTT
Organism: Artemisia annua; assembly: GCA_014162995.1. Lineage (NCBI taxonomy): Eukaryota > Viridiplantae > Streptophyta > Magnoliopsida > Asterales > Asteraceae > Artemisia > Artemisia annua. The sequence continues at coordinate 174,786 of LBNU01019782.1, forward strand.
CCTATTGATTCAAGTGGAGCATAAGATTCACTATACTCCTTTGATTCAATTCGTCTAGCCTATATCCTTAGAATCCTACGCAGATATCATAGGTCTGAATCCTAAGTGGTTACCAGAGCTTGCAAGTAGACTAGTTCAAGTCATTAAGTGCCGCTACATGCTAGATTAATTCTTTGTGTGGTCCGGCCTTTCGGATCTTAAACCACACATCTAACTTCTTAAGTGCATCCAACACGGAAGGTGATCCTCTGGTCAATTCGCACACAAGGGATTGGTAGTCATTTGGTCAATTCTTACCAACCATTGCAACCTACTACTCTAGGGTCCTCTGTTCAATTCTCCTAGTGTAGTAAATACAACCGTCCTTCAAAACTACCGAAACTAAAGGATCTTACGAAAAACTAAGCATGCACATACTAGAAGCAATAATAAAAACACAAAAACATAATCATAACAATAAAGAAATCATAACTAGGCTAGCACCAAAGGAGCTTAGCCGATCATATTGAAAAGTACAGAGGATTCAATGTTTTGCATGGTAATAAAAGACATAGAATCGAAAATGTAATTTGAATACAAATGACTAAAACTTTTGGATGTTATGGCATGATCTCTCCCTTGGAAAATGCTCTGTATTCTGTTGGAGATTGTCCTTGTGGAACCCTACTTCGTTCTCTGGCTTTATGTGGTGTGAAAGATGTGTCAAATGCAGGAAATAAGGGTTTGTATTTATAGACCCGACAAAGTTACGGTGTAACTCTAGGTATGGGTATGCCGTAACTGGTGTATCTTCAAACGATCCTTATCTGATTAATAGTATTTACGGTGTAATCTTGATGGATAGTTACGCCGTAATCTTCAACGGTGGCAATTACGTCGTAATCTTCTTGTTGGTTACGTCGTAATCTCTTCAATCATATTAATTAACATTATGTGTAATTTTTTACGCCGTAACCTCTTGCCTTGGTTACGGCATAACTGTAGAACCCTGTAAAAATTTCTTGTAATTATAATTGTTAATCAATAATAATCCTCTGTTACTGTTACTGATCCCCATTATTTCAGAAAAATTTGAAATTTTTCTTATTATATTACTGGTCGTTGTCACGATATAATATAATTCACGAAATGACGGAACCAATTCTCGACACGTTATTCGAAATATTAATATTTCGCAAATCCTTAACTAAATATACTTAAACACTAATCACAAACTAAACGGGCCTTAATACTTCTCAGCCCAATTGATGAGACGAAAAATGTTACGTTTTTAGGGGTCCTTTTGAGTCCTAAGTCGTATGTTTTTTGTTTGGATTTCACCCAAAGTCGTTTCTTTTCTCATTTTAGGTACTTTTGAAGGGAAAATCACAAAAGAAGCATTTTCGGGCGTTTTCGGAGTGAAAAAGTGCGGAAAACAACAAAAACTCAAAAGACCTTGAAGATTACAGAAGGTGACGCCGTCACACTCTACAAGGTGACGCCGTCAGGAACAAGTGAAGTCCAGAATTGGAAAAATACTCGTGACGGGCCAGAGAGTTCGTAGTGCAAATTGGTGACGCCGTCAACCAAGGCCGTCAGATCTGGAACCAGCAATTATGACCACGTCAATCAAGGCCGTCAGGAAACCCTAATCGCCGAGCTGACGACGTCACCTATTGGGCTGACGCCGTCAGCCCGCGTTTTCTATATATATAGAACGATTTTTCTTTATTTTAGAGAACCTAGTGGAACTTTAGACGAATTTTGGAGTGGAGAACTTTAGGGTTAAACCCTAGTACGTGTATTACAGACCTTAGAGGGTATCCTAACCCCTCTAACTTGCATGTTTAATCCAAGATAAGTCTTTATTCATACAATATGTCTATGTGTTGTGTGATTTATGCTTGTGCTTGTCTTTCTTTCAACATGCTAGGCTAATTTACTTTGTGTTTGCTTAGATCTAATGAAACCTAACTATTGATTATCATGTGATGTGTATGTTGTGATTGTATTTGGGTGAATGTTTCATCTACGTTAGACTAGAGAAAACTGGCTAATCTCCTATACGGTAACAAGCTTGAACGTCTTTAGAAACGTGAATCGTATGTGCGTTATCGATTTTAAGGTAGTATTTCATGCATAGGTTGCTATCGGTGAGCTCATGATAGGATGCTTGACGTATCGTCATAGAGTGAGGTAGGAACTTATAGAGTTAGGGAATTGAACGCACTCCCTACGACTTGTTAGGAATACACCCGTCATCCACGCAAACTCAACATACTAATTACATGGTAAAAGATAGTTAGGGAGTAATGAAATCTAAGTAAACACTACTCTCCACCACTGATTTTCTCAAAACCAAAAAAATACAAAAATATAAGTAGATTAAAAGTAGATAACTTGGGTTAGTTGACTAGCAACTAATTCCGCCCTCTCCTCCAAAACCAGAGATTTTACCTGCTTTCATAAAATATAAAAATACAAAAAGAATAGCCTTTAGCCCTCTCCTCCAAAACCAGAGATTTTACCCTTAGACCTAGATTAGAGTAGCCTTTAGCCTAACGAACACTATTCCCTGCGAGAGAACGATCAATCCCCCGGTACTTGCCACTACACTATACTACATCGGTCAGGTACACTGCCTGGTGGGGATTGCAAGCTTCTCGAGATCCCTCGAGAGGTAAAACGTAGTGCGTGTTGCAATCCACGCGCATCAAGTTTTTGGCGCCGCTGCCGGGGAATAGTTATTGTTTAGGTTAGATTTTATTCTTAGATAAGTCTACTCACTAGACTCCTTTCTAGTGAGGTTTTGTTTTATTTTTCTAGGATCCTCTTTAGTCTATCTCATTCTTCGTGCCTTTGTTCGTAACCATTACCATCAGCCATCATGGAAGGTGGTAATATCCTTGATCCCAACAACCCAATTCAACTAAACCCACCTCCTAGAGCCCGCACCTTAGGAGAGTACTCCCGACCTAGCCACCAAGGCTATCGAAACACCATTGAGCTCAACCAAGGAGCCAATGTGACACCCTTGAGATCCGATACCATCCGGTTGGTGCAAAGCGGATGCGCATTCCATGGGCTTCGTTCCGAAGACCCAAATCAACACCTTAAGGATTTCCTCAAAATCGTAGATTCCATAGACCTTAGTGTTGACGCCCGAGAGACCACCCGACTACGCCTATTCCAATTCTCTCTACGTGACCAAGCTAGTCAATGGCTTGAGCGCTTTCCCGCAGGATCCATCACCACTTGGGACGACCTAACCACTCTCTTCCTTTCCCAATTTTTCCCACCGGGGAGAACTAGCAAACTTAGGAGCGACATCTTGATGTTCCAACAACATCAAGGCGAAACTCTCTATGAGGCATGGAGCCGATTCAAAGACCTACTTCACAAAGTCCCTCATCATGGCATAGAACTTTGGCTCCAAGTCCGAATATTCTATGACCACTTTATGCAAGAAGAGAACACGGTCATACACATGGTAGAGTTGAAGATATTGAAAGAACCCTATGGATGGCCAGAGACACAGCCAGAAACCAGGGTCAAAAGATTTCCGCATTAGAGACTATGTTGGCTAATCAGATGAACATGTGTCAGGAACGTTTCTCAAACATGGAAGCTGCACAACTTGAACTTGAGAAAGAAGTTAGATATTTACGTCAGAGGCGTAACTAATCTAAATTTTACAAGTATCATTGTTGTACCTACTAAACCAAATAGTTTTGGATAGTATTTCATGTAATTTTCAATAAATCTGAAACCTTCAGAACTTGTAATCGAATCATAATGTATAACAACCTCCTTTTCTGTTATATCTCTCTGTTATAAATCAATCTTTTCTTTCATATCAAACATACATGTAATGAATCCTCATACCTTCGTGCAAAAATCTCATCATTTGTTACTTCCTTTGATAAACAAATGACTCTACGTAGATCAATGACATATTAATAAAAGAACTTGTACCATTTGTTTTACAGAAACAATCAGTCAAGTTATTAATATCATGTTGATTTCTGCAATACTATTCAAATCTACCGTAAGATCTCTTACAATTGTTAAGATTTCTTAAACATACCATAATCAACCAAAAACCAAAGAATTGTCTAAGAATAAATTTTCAAGAGAGAACTTGAAGAATGGAGAGAAGATTATTTAACATCATTTTTAGTAGACAAATCAGTTTGTTCCTTAGTAATCCCATATCAAGAGTTGATCATTTATCTATGATACAACCAGACATATCTTGAAATTAGATTACAGTAGGGATTCAATTCAGTCTATCATCAATGAAATAATTAGCTTCATTATTTGAATTATTCTGACATTAGATGGATCCTAAGTTGAGTTTCATTAATGATTTCAGAAGATGGACAACATGAAAAATACATATACTGCATCATTATCTCAAGTCACCATGACTCCTGAAGCCATCAAGAAATTGGTAAACAACATCGTGTCAGTAGTACTCGAAGGGACTACCATAGTTTATCCGAGAAGAGAGACGGGTATACCTGGTAAGAATAACCAAGAAAGTTTCATGGAATATAGGCAAGCTCACTTTAAAGCTCCAGAAAGAATGACTACCCCTACAATCAACCAAGGGATTAGGCAAGGAGTTATACCTAATGGAAATAACCAAAAGCGAAAACTCGCTGAAAGAGAAGCCATCAACCCCATCTACTGCAATTTCGCTAATGCTCAAGATTACTATCGTAAACATCTAGGAGATCGTATCAACTATCAACGTCAGTGGGAATACAAACAAAAAGCTAGTAGAGACTGCCTCGCCACCTGTTACTAAAAGTGGATATCGTGGAAGTCAACCCTTGTGTCAAAAATGCGAGATGCTTCACACAGGAATCTGCATTGCTAAGTGCAAGAAGTGTCAGAAAACAGGTCACAAGACAAATAGCTGTAAGGCTCCGGATAGAAAAGGACAACCAATAACTGTAGTATGCCATAGATGTGGTGTAAAAGGACACTACAAAGGCCAATGTCCAAATTACAATATCAACTAGAAGGCCAAGACTTTTGCAAGAAAATGAAAGATCTTTAACGACTTCGATAGTATCAAGGGAATGACAACTATATTTAGGCAGATGAATAAATTCCTGTTGTAAATAAATAAACTCTAGTTCAAGAATTTCCTAAGTTGTATCTCTTTCTTGTATTTTACTTTAAGTTACGATGGATGTAACCGAAGTATAATAACTATCTTTCTACCGTATCGAAAAATCTACCTTGTAATATTTCCATAATAATCATAATCTACGTCAATTTCAATTTCTATTCCATTTACCAAATAACAATATATTGTTATTACCCTAGAAATTTCTGATTCATAGTATGAACGAAAATTTTCTACATTTTTCTTTAAAAGAAATCACGTTGTTATATTATAAAAATGACACGTTGAACACCATCTAAAACAATTTAAAGAAACATAAATACCACTGTGATTGAGCCAAGCATCACATCATTTGGTCCTCAATTATACATAGCCTGATCAACTATGTCTAATTTAGGAAGAATCATGTTATGAAGGGAACAGTCATATTATCAGGTATCTAAATAACAATTTTCATTCAAAAGCAAAATATAGAGCTAGAATGAACTGTTCATAAGTATTACATTGAACAAACCACAAGAAATACCTGTCTCATCATCTTATCATTATGATAAGAACTGACAAAGGTACCAATAGGAAAATTCTAAGAATTCACAGGAAGTGATAAACAAACTCAAATAGCAAGGATTTTATTTGAATCTGTGGAAATTAATACATAGTCATATAATTTGCATTGGAAGTTCTATCGTTACAAGGACTACAATAAAAGACATAAATCGTCAATAGATCCTAAGCATAATGACGAATAAGTTCTACTTCACATTTAGTGAAGATTACATAGAAACATTTCAAAGATACATTTTAAACAACCCTAGCTCGAGACTAGTGCCTCCATATTTTATCCACAACATATGATAGAACCGTTAGGGGTACGACAAGCAACAAGATCACGACCAAGAATCCAAAGTCTTCATCCGGAACATACGCTAAGTAGATAGCAGCAAGGACGACGTACACAATCGCTAGTATAGTGATGAGCTGTGGCATTTTGAGATAGGAAATGAGAGAAAAATGGTTGATGGAAGAAATGGAAATTAGAAATGGGTATTTATAGGCTAAAATATAGCCGTTAGTACACTATTCACGACCGTTGGAATTCAGTATTCCCGACCGTTAGAATATTGTTCACTAGCCGTTATTTCACTATTCATGACCACTATTTTCAATATTCACATCCCTTAGATACATCAGTTATTTTGTCTTATCTAGTACAGATAAATCTAACTGAATCACGTTTCCTTGATTTTTGGAATATAATCTCTCGATAACACTCTGTTCATAATTCTTTACTCAAGTAAACACGTTAAATTTGAATTTCGAGACGAAATTCAGAATGACGAGTGGGTACTGTAGAACCCTGTAAAAATTTCTTGTAATTATAATTGTTAATCAATAATAATCCTATGTTACTGTTACTGATCCCCATTATTTCAGAAAAATTTGAAATTTTTCTTATTATATTACTGGTCGTTGTCACGATATAATATAATTCACGAAATGACGGAACCAATTCTCGACACGTTATTCGAAATATTAATATTTCGCAAATCCTTAACTAAATATACTCAAACACTAATCACAAACTAAACGGGCCTTAATACTTCTCAGCCCAATCCATTTCGGCCCAAAACCTTAACCATTTTTTTTTCATTCTATTATTTCTTGTGAATTCGACTAGCAACCATGCTACCAAACGACTATCGTTCTCTCAAATCTTAAACGCGACACATATATATTTTTATACCGTCTCATTTCTCACCTAGCCAACTCTAAGCGTGCCAAGTTTCAGAAGTTTATGTCGAGTATTGATATGATTTCGAAGGGCAATCCTTTCGGTTCAACTCAACCCAACTCGACATAAATATAAATCCAAAACTAAACCATTTTGACTACGGTTTGTTCCTACGTAACTCTAATATTATTTCTATCATGTTACCATAATAATAGTCGAGTTTTATCATCAAGAATCATGTTTTCGAAAAATTTACCTTGTAATATTTCCATAATAATCATAACCTACGTCAATTTCAATTTCTATTCCATTTATCAAATAACGATATACTGTTATTACTCTAGAAATTTCTGATTCATAGTATGAACGAAAATTTTCTACATTATTCTTAAAAAGAAATTACGTTGTTATATTATAAAAATAACACGTTGAACACCATCTAAAACAATTTAAAGAAACATAAATACCACTGTGATTGAGCCAAGCATCACATCATTTGGTCCTCAATTATACATAGCCTGATCAACTATGTCTAATTTAGGAAGAATCATGTTATGAAGGGAACAATCATATTATCAGGTATCTAAATAACAATCTTCATTCAAAAGCAAACTATAGAGCTAGAATGAACTGTTCATAAGTATTACATTGAACAAACCACAACAAATACCTATCTCATCGTCTCATCATGATGAGAAAACGACAAAAGTACAAGTAAGAAAAACTCTTATAATTCGCAAAGACTGATAGAAAACTCAAATAGCGAAAATTTTATTTGAATCCGTGGAAATTAATAAATAAACAAATAATTAGCATCGGAAGTGCTAAAGTTACAATAATTACAATATAAATCATGGAATCTTCAATAGGTTGATCCGCTATGGAAACAAAGACTCTCACCAACCCAGCAATAGCAAGAGCCACCACAGGGTGAATCACTCTAATTATGCTGAAAAATAAAAATAAACAAACTATTAAAGACAATAACGAGTCTTATTCCATATTCGTTAAGGAGTACATAGAAACTCAACAAGAACTTAAAATTTAAAACAACCCTAGCTCGAGATTATTACCCCCATATCTTGTCTACGGTAATGGCTAGGACCGTGAGGGGTACGACAAACAACAAGATCACGACCAAGAATCCAAAGTCTTCATCTGGAACATACGCTAAGTAGATAGCGGCAAGGACGACATACACAATCGCTAGTATAGTGATGAGGTGCGGCATTTTTGAGATGGGAAATGATAGAAAAACGGTTGATGGAAGAAATGGAAATTAGATAGGGGTATTTATGAGGGGTATTTATAGGCTAAAATATAGCCGTTAGTGCACTATTCACGGCCGTTGGAATTACTATTCCCGACCGTTAGAATACTGTTCACTAGCCGTTATTTTACTATTCATGACCACTATTTTCAATATTCACATCCCTTAAATACATCAGTTACTTTGTCCTGTCTAGTACAGATAAATCTAACAGAATCAAGTTTCCTAAATTTTTGGAATAAAAATCTCTCGAAAACCCTCCGTCCAAAAATTCTTTACTCAAGTAATCACATTAAATTTGAATTTCGGGACGAAATTCAGAATGACATGTGGGTACTGTAAAACCTCGCAAAAATCCATATAATTAAAAACGTTTAATTATATATTAATCTCTGTCATTATTTTAATCACCATTTTTACGGAAAAATTTGAAATTTTTCTTATTATATTAAATGGTCATGATTACGATATTGCAAAATTCACCAAATGACGAAACTAGTTCTCGACACGTTTAAATTCACTAATTACGAATTAAATTCACTAATCCTAATTAACTACTAAACGGGCCCTTAATTTTCTCAGCCCAATTCATTTCGCCAGTTACTATTCATCCAGCCCAATATTTTCAAGCCCAATTTCCTTATTTATTTCATGTAATCGACTAGTAAGCATGCTACCAAACGACTTTCGTTCTCTCAAATCTTAAACGCGACACATATATATTTTTATACCGTCTCATTTCTCACCTAGCCAACTCTAAGCGTGCCAAGTTTCAGAAGTTTATGTCGAGTATTGATATGATTTCGAAGGGCAATCCTTTCGGTTCAACTCAACCCAACTCGACATAAATATAAATCCAAAACTAAACCATTTTGACTACGGTTTGTTCCTACGTAACTCTAATATTATTTCTATCATGTTACCATAATAATAGTCGAGTTTTATCATCAAGAATCATGTGTTACATGATTTTTATAAATCGTATACATAGAAAAATAAGTGATCGACATCTATAATGAATCACAAGACAAGTTCCTTGTTTCTAGCTCTCACATACTCACTTATAGTCATATAATAATCAATTCATTCTAAGATTCATCCATTTTCCTGACAATGCATAGTACACATGTTTCCTTTCATTTGTACGTGTCCTAAAAATCCTTCTATATCTATTCTTTCTTCACACTTGTTTCTTCCATAAAAAATACTCATAATAAACTTGTATACTCTCTCAAATAAATCTCTTATACACTTAAGAAACTCCATATTCGACCAGAGCTAGTTATCTCTTTCGTTCAAGAAGGAAAAAGGACCAACGAGTTGCATACTCAAATCGTTATTTGAGGATACTATCCAACGTGTTCCAAACTTTCGTTCTAGCTAAATCCTTCGACATCTTTAACCCATTTCGTGCTATTGTAAGTCATTACAATCTCCTACGAACTCAATATTAGAACCATGCATCATATATATTCATATCGAGACATAATTAGTTCAATATTAAAACATACATACGTATATATACTTAGAAACATATACGTGACTAGCCTCCACTTTGGAAGGCCTAGGAGTCACGAATATCATGTATTTCATGTTTATTTTTCGTTACATGCATCCATAAACTTTTCTAGAATATGTACATATCACACGCTAAATTTACAAAACTTAGAAAATATAACTAAGTCACTAAACTAGCGAGCCACAGGGCCTAGAAAACGAGCTCGTATACTAAAATCTAGCTTAACAACCCAACTATATTTTTATACCACTCCATAGACCACCTAGCACACTACAATTTTCGTATAGATTACTTGTGAAAATAGTCATGTTTCGACACCCAAAACTAACCCTTTTGATCGACACAACTCAAGTTCAAAAACAAATATTATACTTAAAAACCTATATCTTTTTCGTGGGCTTACACAAGCCCAATAAGATCTAACGAAATAACAGCCCACTGGGCCCATATGAAACGTTTTCAGAATCCTAAAAATAGTCCAAGTTCAAGCCCAAAAGTATTTTCATGCCCACGCCTCTCGATTTCTTAACGGGCCATATAAACGGTTCGTTAAGGGCCCATTTAAAAAGAAAATAAGCTTTTATTGAAACAAGCTGTGAAAATAAGCTTCTTATAACTAAAAATAGCTTAGGAAATTTTTGTATAATTTTTCCCATCATTTTTGTGAAAAAGGACTAAAAATGTAACGCGATGACACTTAGGAGGACTAAAACTGTCAAAACTGAAAAATAGGGACCAGAACTGTAAAAAAAGAATCATGAGGATAGAAAATGATAAATAGTAATATTCCAAGCCTATAATTGATAATTGGATAATTAGAGGACTATAATTGTAAATTATATATAAAAAGGACTAACGGTGTAACGCTAACACCGTTAGGATAAAAAGTGTAAAAACTGGAAAAGGACAAGGACCAACATATTTTATTTGACATTCTTATTTTATTTTTCATTTTACGTCACCCCATCACGTCATATGCATATTCATTACATTTTATTTATATATTATTTAACTTTACGTTAATAATATATATAACGGTATTTAAACTCATATTCATTCTATATTATTTTCATCATCATTAAAAAGGAAGAACTTTGGAAATAATAACATATTTTGTCATATTATTATAAACGTAAGAATTTCATTTGCATATCATCTTTTCATCATAACGATTAATCATTATTCATTAATCGTTATTCGTTATTCGTTTCGTATATACCAAATAGTATTTGGTTAGATTCTTAGATAAATTTATTTATCAGGATCCATATTGAAGACGTTTCCATAATCGTTCCCATAATCTCCCGAATTTACTTTTCATCATTTTCAATATCGCTCCAGGTGAGTCATAGCCCCATTTCTAATACTTGTTTTAACTCTTTGGGGGAGATACATGCTTACATATACTTTGATAATTTTATAAGTATATGAATAACTTACATGATTCAAATCAATTTCCTAATTAATACTTATCTGATATGGTTTATGACTTAAGATGTGATATATATGTTACTGGCAAATTGCTTGACTAGAATTACTGAACTCAGATGATAATGTTTCCAAACTGATTACTGTGACATGATATTTGATTTTACTATAACATCCTGAATGATTCCCATATCTCTATATCATATTTCTATGTTTCAACAGAAATACATGCTAGGAAGAGCACATATACTCTAGTTACATCATTACTCCGATATTGCCTAAGTTACCTTAACGCCATAAAGTCCCTCTATCATGAGCCATTAATCACATGTTGTGAGCGCGAATATAGTGAACAGCTTCGAAACCTGTTGAGGCTTGACATCCTATCCCACTAATACTTGACGGAATGCCTAACGGTTAGTCGTATTAGTCGTGATACACTATATTTGAAACAAAAATAGGAATTGGCAAATCACCTATAATTCGAGGGCAAAATCATCATTGACTTGATGATCACCCGCCGTTTTACGGTATTTGTTAACGTTTTGTGTGTCATGAGGCTTGGAGCAATATCAATAAGAAAATATATGTCTCCCACATATATTTAGATACAGCTGTATAGGTATTTCACTAGACTTGAATTATAGGTCTCACTACATTAGTATCATGAGTTTCCATCTCATGTTAGGATTATGCTCCAATACTTGAATTTGATTGAATATATATATGATTTATCTGTGATTATAATCAACATCACTCAATACTAGTTTTATCACTATTAATGTTTATTACAATTATTACCAAATACTCATGAATCCAATGAAATAAATGGTTTTCCATTAAACTCTATGAACTCACCAACCTTTGTGTTGACACTTTTAAGCATGTGTATCTCAGGTAATTAACGGAGCAGGACAAGACACGGAGCGGGCATTTATTACTCTGATAAATTAAAATGGTGTAAAAATCAAATATGTCATTCTTACAAGCCTTTATATCTTTTAAAGAGATTTTTAAAAATAATGTTTCATCATTTATCAAAAGTATTATTTGAATGACAAATAACTTTCAAAACGCCTCTTTTCAGCTGTTTTATGTGAAAATGACTTCGATCCTCCCCGTAACACCCAAATTACTTTTCCGCTGCTAAATCACAAATTTGGGGGTGTTACAATAACCTTCATGGTCACGAAATTCTTCTATGTCTTTAAAATATTACAGCGTAATCTCTAAGATAGTTACGCCGTAATCCTTGCTTTGAGTTGACTTGGTCTTCGTGTATAAATCATTATTTACGGCGTAAGTGGAGAGTGCAACTACGCCGTAACTTCTTCAAAGCTAGCATACTAAAGTGTGGATCTTGTAAGTACTTTTCCAATTCCGCGTCTCCCTTGCTCCTATGCTCATTTACAACCTGGAAACAAAATATAAAGAAATCAAATTATATATCCAATAAAATGATACAAATAATGAGCATATAAGGGGGTATTGACACTAAAATATTGAGATTATTTGATGTGATCAGTGCATTGATGTTGAACCTAGTTGGTAGATAAATATACTACACTGACATTATCACAATAGACAATAGTAGCAGTAGACAAAGGAGCATGCAATTCGCGCAACAGATTACGAACCCATGCAGTTTCCGCCACCGCATTAGCAACACCACGATACTCGGCCTTAGCACTCGACCGAGACAACGTCACCTGACAATTAACAGACCAAGATAACAGATTGTCGCCTAGAAAAGCACAATAACCCGAAGTGGATCGGCGAGTGACCAGGAAACCCGCCCAATCTGCATTCATGTAAGCAATAAGTTGAGTAGTAGATGAAACATGTACCTGAAAACCATGATCAAGTATACCTCAAACATAGCGTAAGATACGCTTTAAAGCACTGAAATGAGGTTAAGGAGGGTCATGCATATAAAGACACACCTGCTAAACCGCATAAGAAATATCTGGGTGAGTGAAGGTAAGATACTGAAGGGCACCAGCTAAACTACGTTATAAGGTAGGATCGCCAAAAGGATCACCATCATTTCTAAGCTTTGACTCTGTATCAACAAGAGTGCAACACGGATTACAGTGTTGCATATGGGCTCTCTCAAGAATTTCCTCAGCAAACTTGGACTACGATAAAAACATGCCAAAAAAAGTCCGAGTAGCGGAAATACCAAGAAATTAGTTAAAAGAACCAAGATCCGTCATCGCAAACTCTGATTCGATGTTCAGAATTCTATTTAGAAGCAAGCTAGAAAGATATAATAAAAGAATGAGACTTTGGGTACTAAAATCCCTTTATACATCAATTACTATGAGCACATGTCCTTAGCCAAATTCAGTAACAACCTTTGTCCCTAAAAGAGACAATTTTCACCAGACATACATGTTTCATTATGAAAAATACTACATGATTATAGGTGTTACATGTTTCGTTTTATGATAAGCACTACATGTTTCGTGATAAACACTACATATAAAAGACATCAGTACAATTATTTAGACGAAAATTATTCATGCAGCTAAAGATAATTACTTTTCCGTGTACAAAAACTTAATTGAATAAATGCATGTTTCCAATATGGCTAGTGATCACAAGTTCACAACTTATATATATTTCGGTCATTGATTCAAAATATACGACCAACATTGTCTTAACTACCATAATGGATCTAATTCATAAGATCTTTAACATTACTCTCCCTTTTTTATCAATCATTTTGTTAATCATCGTTTTACCGATTCTTTCAGTGTATCGCGTCATAAAGTTTTGTATTAGATCCGTGGTTCCTAAAAATCTTGTGGGAAAAGTTGTTATTATTACCGGAGCTTCTTCTGGTATCGGTGAGGTAAAATTCAATATTCTACGCTGAATTCGTGAATTTAAGAATTGAAGGTGTGAACCATATTTCTTACAGTACGCTAATCGCATATTCTCAATTATAATTATTTTTTGAAAGATCAAAAAATTTATATACAAAAATATTTGATGAGCTAACATAAAAGTATTCTTAAATATGATTTAGTTGTATTAGTTATGTGCTTTATTTATAATCTTTGGATACTATATTTTTGCTATAATTTGAACGTCTCACAGCTACTAATTAGTAGATGACAATATATATAAATATATAATCCTTATGAATTTTGTTAGGCCAAAGCCTGTTGTATGCAAAAAGTGTTATATATTTATTTATTTGCATTGTGACTATTAAAGCATTTAGCATATGAGTATGCGAAGCATGGAGCGTGTCTAGCGTTGGTTGCTAGAAGAAAGGTTCTTCTTGTGGCGGTGGCAGAGAAAGCCGAGGAGCTAGGATCGCCGAAAGTGATTGTGATCAAGGCAGATGTTTCGAGCCTGGAGAATTGCAAGACAATTGTTGGTGAAACCATTAAACAGTTCGGTAAATGTAAGTTGGTCGTAGAACATTATACTTTAAGTTTCGGTTTTACCACACATACTAAAGGTGGGTAATTTCGGTTGTGTTTAAGATGGGTAGAATTGAGTGGTCAATATGTAAAAGTTACGAAGTATTTTTTTTAGGACATGAGAAAAGGAAACAACACTTTCGATGCAAAAAGAAATTTTCGAAATGCAATATCAATATGTCTACATACTGATAGTTGGCCGTATAAACTAATGTTTTTGATATTATGTGCTCGTAATTTTCAATAGTGGATTGCCTTATAAACAATGCTGGCACCGGGATAGTTGGCCTCTTCGAAGAGCAAAAATGCATCAAGAATCATATTTCAACCATGGTACTGATATATACCATAGCTTTTCATATCAGTAGATAGACTCGAATTAAAAGAACATGTACTAAACTTACATACTACACTCTTCTGCAGGACGTAAATTTTTGGGGATCTGTTAATGTTACACATTTTGCACTCCCACATCTTAGGAAGAGCAAAGGTAGAATAGTCGTGATCGGTGCTTGTGGTGGATGGTTCGGTACACCAAAAGTAAGCGTCTATAATGTAAGTCGAAAGAGCAACATTTCTTTTCTTAGCTTATATTTCTATGCACATATATATTTTACATTGTTTCTGTTAACGAGTGACTCTCTAGGCAAGTAAAGCAGCACAACAAAGCTTCTTTGAAACATTAAGAATCGAAGTTGCTCCTGATATTGGAATAACAATGGTAACGCCAGGGATTATTAACACGCCGTTAGCTAACAAGGACTGCTTCCTATATCAGGTAAACGAGCATAGAAACGTATATGCATTAGATCAATTTTTATTTTCTGTCCACTTTCAAAATTAAGCAGTCGACCATAATCTGACCCACGATACAAACTAAATTGCATATGTGTTAGACAAGTTTAGATAAAGTTCCTTCACAATCTGCGGAGGGGTGCGCCAACGCAATTGTGAATAGCGCTAGACGTGGAGACGAATACTTGACCGAGCCCCAATGGATGCGTGCAGCGTTTCTATGGGTGATGTTATTACCAGAAGTAATGAACTCCTTTCGACGCTTTCAAATAGTAGCTGGCTATAAACCTAAGTTCCAATAATGGAAATCATACGACAACGGTTCACTCCAACCCTTTGATATCAAACACAAATAAATCTAGACGAAAACGAAGGATTTGCAAGTGGATTATACCCTTTCAAGTCTACAACATTTGAGCACTCGGCTAGTGCGCTACAATCTTTTTTCGCACAGCTATTTAAATTGATGTCACAGTTGAGATTTATGTGTTCCACATGTCCCTAATAATTTGGATGTAGTCTCACTATTATGTCTTTGAAGTTGAATTTAAATTTATCTCTAGATTGAGTTTATTGTTTCTTCTTTGCAAGTACTTTGTTATAAGAAAAAATAATAATTAGTAAATATTAAGTTAAATATCTATTACTAAGGATCAAATAAGAATAATCCTTAAAATAAGAAGGATGAGAAATAAATATAACTACACATTAGAGATGCATCGATTATACATGCATCTCTAATCTTTTAGATGCATTATAATATATTTTTTAACTAAAAATTAGATGCATATACATATATTAGATGCATTTCATCAAGTTAGATAAATCCTATGTATTTTTCGTCCTCTTCGGGTCAAATTTGTTGCTAGTACTACTTTGCATCGTTTTCATTTCGAAATCATTTTCGAAACTAATTGTGATGCATCTAAATAAATAGAGATACATCTAATTCAAGTCGATGCATCTCAAATATGTGGTTATGTTGGTCCATGTAAATTGAGCAAATCTTGATGAAAATAAAGAACTAATTCATTAATAATGATGAATAAAAGTTACAAGATTACTCAATATACACATGACTACATGATAACATCTTCAGCTTCTTTGTAAATCTTTGAGATGAGTTAAAGATTTAAACAAGATAGTCGCGGAAAACTATACCGTATGGGTGACAAATAAACTCTCATTGATCCAAGCTATGATTGAGATTCAATGACAGGATGATCCTATCAACTAATACTTTTTGTATCTTTATGTTTGTTTAGGATACATGCCATCTCTATTACAAAGAAACACATATATAGGTAAATAAACAAGGACATCAGATGGTGGTTGGTGTGAGTTGTCATCCACTATAAGTGGTCCCTCTTCATCTTCCTCTTTTGGAAATGCTCCAACCATGCTTTAGTAGTGATGTCAACATATTCTCACTTCTATAACAATTCCTTGTACTTTGTTTGACTTCCCTTTTGAAAGTTCCCACCTATAATTTTCAGTCTATTTGTAGAGATAGCGTCTTCAGTGTCACTGAGACATTTGTCAAATCTCAGTGACACTGGAATTGTTTGTAGCTCATATACTTTACTCGCTGACACCGCATCAGTAAGTAAAAGAGCTTTATAAAAACTCACTAATTTCTTTATCAGTGAGTAAGATAGGCTATTTTATTTTCAAATTCTTGTTGAGGGAAATTGGGTCAAATTCAGTGACCCAACAGTCTCCCCCTATTTGAATATAAAAATAGCCTAGGTGAATCAGGTTGGTTTTTTGTTGTTTTTGGTTACCAGGTTATGGTTTTTGGTTTTTCAGCTGCTGGACTCGCTTTCAGTCACCTTGGGTTTGGTTTCAGGTTATGTTTGAGGTTCGGGTTTGGTTTTCAGGTTTATACCTGTTTTCAGGGTCTTGGTTTTGAGAGTCATTGAGGTGAGGTGAGGTTTCAGGTTATGATTTTGTGGTTTTAAGGTTATAAGGAACCTTTAAGGTTAAGGTCTAGGGAATAGGTTTTTAATCAGTGACCAAAGGGTAGTGGTTGTTACCTGTTTCAGTCACAACGGGTTTAGTGAGCAGAGTTGTGTGTTGCGTGACATAATAAGATACTGATTCCATACTCCTTTCTCAAACAACTTAAGCAACCACACTGATTCTTTCAATTAGTTCCTTCCATATACCATTTTATACCCACTTTTAATCCTCCCAACTCCCTGATGTTGCAAATCCCATACGTATCACTCCCTGAAAGTTTCAGGAGCTCGCATTCAGAATCTTCATGGGTTCAGTGACTCTGGTTTCAGGCACTCTAGGTTTAGAGACACCACGAATTGAGTAGCTAGGTTTCAGAAACTCTTCAAGTTCAGGGAGTCGCGTTTCACGGACTTGAACAAATTGTAGTCACTTTGGTTTCAGGAACCTGTACTCCCTTGGATTTGGTTTCAGGAACCTGTACTCCCTCGGATTTGGTTTCAGTGACTCAGGTCATTCCTTTCAGGTTATGGTAATGTTTTATCAGGGTATGGTTATGGTTTACTCTGAAACCATTAGGTTCAGTTTCAGGTTTCAAAAGAAACATCAGCAGCTTCAGAGTGTGTAAATCAGGTTTAATAACCAGGTTTCGGTTTAGGGAAACATTATGTTCAGGGTTTGTGGGTTTTTAGGGCCTCTCAGTTTCAGGGAGTTCTCAAGTTCAGGGACTTAAACACCATCAGGGTCGTTTTGCTCATGTTGATTACATAAGCTGAGCTTTGAGATACGCCTTTACTCCTTTGGGTTCAGTGACTCCTCTGAAATTCTTCACGTTCAGGGAGTATTCAAATTCAGTGACTCTTTCTTTTTTAGTGACTTGGGTTTTAGAGACATGATGTTTAGAGTCACTTTGTTTTTCAGAACCTTGATGTCGTTTTCAAGGACCTGAATATTGTCTTTCAGCGGCCTGAATGCTATTCAGGTTCAAAGGTTCAATTTTAGCCTTTGAGGGGCAAGGTTGAGGGTTTAGATGAGGGTTCAGTTTTGGAAGGTTTGGGTTAAGGTTCAGTAACAGGGGGTTTGGTTTGAGGGTTTCAGTAAGTGAGAGTGATATGGTTCGGTTTTGTTTATCCACTGATACTTCAGTGTCCAACTATCCACCCTCATTTTTTTCTCACTGATGAAAACTATCCAACACAGTCTGAACTTATGCTTTCCATTTGAGCTTCAGGTTCAGGTTGTTAGAAACCCACCCAACTTACGAATTCAGTCCACTGATATTTTTCAGTCTCTCAGTCACTTTGGGTTCAGGGTTTAAGGTTATGGGTATTGGTTGTCGTATGTTAGTAAACTTAAACGCTTTCTCCCCCTCAAAAATTTCAACAGTGATAGCGATTTTTGAAGCTCTAGCATTCAAGTGACTAAGGTTATCAGGGTTATGGTATGGTTATCAGGGTTTCGGGTTTAGTTTAAGGTTAAGGTTCAGGGAGTAAACTCAGTGACTTGGTTCAATGAGTGAAGAGACTAGGTTCAGTGCTTGAATTCAGGGAGTATGGTTCAGGGCGTTTGGTTAGTCACCCATCATTGATCACTACCTGATGCCTACATCCCAAAACCATGAGTTGCATCAATGTACCTTATTCATAACACTCCCTGAGGTGGAGACAGCAACTTTAGCATTTAGTCTTTATACACGGCACACAATAAAATGTGCCCTCTCTGAGATTTGCTACTCCATGCTTTACACACATCAACTGACCCGCAATCAGCAGACCCACATCATTATCCCACAACGAGTCCTAGTGACTCAATCACCACACAACACTCCCTGATAATCAAATCCCCTGAATGTTCTTAATGCCACTGATTCCAACAACCTTGTTTGAAAACATATTAACACTCCCTGATTTGTATTTTTAATCAATACTCAAGGAAATGATAAGGCCCATCTTAGTCACTTTAACCCACTTTTCACTGATTCTTTCTACCTCAGTTCCTCACTTCCTCACATACCCAACACTGATATGCATCCACTGAATAATGCATTCGCTGAAATTTATCAGCTCCCCTATTACACTGAACTAACCCAGCTAACAGATTCAGTCCACTGATGCTATTGCAAATTCAGTCCGATGACATATTCTCACCACTCCTGAATTTCTCAGTAACATACCCTGACACACTTCCTTAGTCACTGCTGTGATAACCCAGCTAACGGATTCAGTCCACTGATGCTATTGCAAATTCAGTCCGATGACATATTCTCACCACTCCTGAATTTCTCAGTAACATACCCTGACACGCTTCCTTAGTCACTGCTGTGATGATCACAGCTCTTCAACCCATTTAGGCAAAGCATGAGAACACCAACCTCTGATTTTCAGTCACCTTGATTCTCAGACCCAGTTTCAACCCAATCAGGCTAAGCCTGAAGGACACCATCTGATCTTTATACCCTGAGTCACCCTCATCCGCTCGACCCTAATTCATTACCCTACCCGTACACTTCTCAGCTTGTTGAGATATAACAAAACACTCACTGAGTTTTGTTCTTTGTGTTTAGGGTTCGAGTTAACACCATGCCCGCCACCGCTTCATCTTTGTTATCGCATACCCACCATCATAGCAAACCAATCCTTTTAACACTTACTAATCCCGCACCACAAATCTGATTAAACCCTTTGAGCTTATGCCCATCGATTCGAAACCCATCATTTTTCTACTACCACCATTAATCCTGCATCATCTCTCCTAATTCTCGAGACACTTAGCTGATTAGGTAATCAGTCAAAAGAACTCACAACTCCACACCCAATCCAAATACAAACCAACAACCACCATATTACCGTATCTCACTTCAACATAGTGGCCACTAGCATCCGACCACCACCTTGCCGCTGCCATCGGAATACTACCATCGCCGGTGTTGGGTTTTGGTATTTTTGTGTAGTGGGTTTTGTGATTGTGGTGTATGGATTTAGATGCTGATGACGGTCTCTCTCTCTCTCTCTCTCTCTTTTTTTTTTTTTTTTTTTTTTTTTTTTTTTTTTTTTTTTTTTTTTTTTTTTTTTTTTTTTTTTTT